>OZ023207.1:45314917-45497417 GCA_963995525.1 Escarpia spicata
GCCGTAAAAATAATACTATATTAAAATGTTAACATACTGTATATATTAAGCAATTAACATGCATGACAAGGTTTCGAAAATATTAAGATAATTATATAAATAGTTATATGTTAAAATTTATTTAAATATTATATTATATAAAAAATAAATATATAAATTAATAAAGCACATACTCATAAAAGTGTCATACAGCACAGTTCTTCAGTGCCAATGGAAGTCAACCAGTTTAAATAAGTGAGTTTTATTAGTACTGTGTCACAACGAAGATTTGCTGCTCTCCATGATATCATCTTAATTAATAAAGGGAAGACGAGTGTCAGGATTTTGTCAAATTTGGTCAAAAATAGTGATTTGGAGTTGTTTACATATTCGTGTAGAAAAATTAGTCAACTTGCCTTGTGTATACATTTTATGCCATAAAACATCATTTTGTGACATGCCCCATCGTCCCAAAGTCTTTGTTTTAGTGAAACGATCCGTGTAATGTGGCATGTTTACATTTTTTCTAGCGATGTTTACACGTTGCCAAACCGCTCAATTCCAACATGGCGCATACCGCTGGACAGCGCACTGTCTTATGGGAATAATCTATTATAAAGACTTCCGACCGTATTCGGGTAATCCCGACTATAAATGAGCACTCCCAGCCAACGCGAGACAACCAACGCAGCGACAATCGGCTTCTTATTGGTCGATGATTATCACGTGCTCCCGTTCAACGACGTGATTGGCTACAGCGCCCGCTTCTGCATAAATTATGTTCTGCATAAATTAGTGTTTACCAGTTCGTTCCGAAAGTTTCCACGTGTTCTGTAGTTCTAGTTCTAGTTGTTTCCAGCACTCAGCAACGTTCTATTAACTGACTAGTCTGTATATTGTGTGGTTACAATGTTATGATCTTACGAGGTCTCATTCAACTAGTCAGCCTTTGTCAGAACATTATCGCCAAGTCGACCTTTCTATGCTGGCACTGACGGTTATTCGGCGAGCGAATTTACGCGAGACATGGCGCGCTTGATTCGTCAGGTGAAGTTGTTGTAGTGATCTAATAGGCTCTTGTAAGTCCATCCTGCCTGCAGTTGGATAGCGTTGACGTGAGCTTCCATCCATGCAATGAACATACCCTTCTTGACGACAGCGGCTTTACTCTTCTGGCGACCTGCAGTGCGGTAACCCTTCAGGCTCAACCTCTTGCCAAGGACGCCATTTATCCCACCAACTGCTTCCAAAGACTTGACGTTGAGCGGTTCGTTGGTAAATTTGCTAATCTTCTTCGTATTGTAGATCCTAACCATGATGCTTGGTGGTAAAAGATCGGAGCCAGCCGCAATTCGTCTTCAAGTTATTCATAAAAGCAGCAGTATGGCAGATAGGAAACAGAAAGGGAAGGAGTTTTATGGTGCTGGGAAGGCCCAGCGACGCAGACAACTGATGCTGGCGCGTTCAACGAGTGGAAAAGCGTCGGAAAGTGCGACTTCATCAGCCGATGTTGATGAAAGTTCCGTGCTGTCATCGGAGGCAATGGCTTCAGCCTTTGTTCCTGTCACGCCGAATGTTGCAGCACATGTATAATATTGTTTTTATGTATACATAAAACTTCGATTTGTAAATAAGTTCAACTGGTGGGGGTGGGCCTCTACTGCTGGAGGCCGGTGGGGGGAAATGGCCGCCCCACCTTTGCTAATCTGATTGTCATTTGATAATTGTTTGTGTAGTACCTCGATGAGAATATGATTTGTTCTGCTTTATCTCATCGTGTATGTGATTTAATTCCTGTTGGTACAATTATTAAATTACCTTTACCAACTACATCCACTCTTGTTTAATTTGTATAGCAAACGAGCTCAGGGTTCTGCCATTGAGCATCAGC
Source organism: Escarpia spicata (assembly GCA_963995525.1). Classification (NCBI taxonomy): domain Eukaryota; kingdom Metazoa; phylum Annelida; class Polychaeta; order Sabellida; family Siboglinidae; genus Escarpia; species Escarpia spicata. The sequence continues at coordinate 45,316,788 of OZ023207.1, forward strand.
AGGGTATAAAATGTAATATGTTCGGTATTACAGACTGCATATTAGATGCATAAGCCTAATGATATTAGTATTACTCCAGAATGCTGGACCCAGATCCAAGGGCTACTGCCTGTCACTGTCAGTGTTAACTAAGATTGGAAATAATTATTCTAATCATGAATGTGTGTATCAATACATTTAGCTTTTAGTAAGCAGTTTACTGTTATGGATATGTTGTAGCTTAGACATAAGCATAACTGACAAATGCCCAACCAAAAAATATTCTGTCTACCCAATCTTTGCCCGCAACAATAGATAGTTATATTGTGAACTCAATATGAAATCTAATAAATTAATTGTACATTTCACAGGCTCCATCAGCATCAACTTCTGCAACTGCGAAGAAGTTCGACTACCAGCGTCTTCTGCGTGAGACGGCGATCCCCGGTGACGACGAGCCAGAGGAATCAGCTGAGGAGGATGACTGTGTTTGCGAGACTCTCTCCACTGTCATCGTGCGCGTCGACAAACTGACCGAGTTGGTGCAGCTAGACGCTGCTGTGTCCGACCTGTCACTGCGCCACTGTTGCTGTCCGTGCCGTGAACTGTTCACTGGGGTTGGTGCGCAAGATGGAGGCCTACTGTGCGACATGCGAGGATGTCATCAGCAGCAGTCACTCTTCCGACCGCATCGGTGATACAGCGGGAAACCTGCCGTTTGTTGTGACACGGTCGGTTGTGTCAGCATCCATGGACATGTGTGTCGGCTACAGTGGGATCGTGAAGCTGTGCCGATACCTGGACATGGACGCCATCACCCACACCACGTTTGCCACCACCCACACCACGTTTGCCACCACCCACACCACGTTTGCCACCACCCACACCACGTTTGCCACCACCCACACCACGTTTGCCACCACCCACACCACGTTTGCCACCACCCACACCACGTTTGCCACCCACGGAGCTACTGACTTTTGCACAATGTGTTCACATGAATAGTTCTGTTATTTATCAACCACTCTGCATGTAACTTCACAAACATAGTACATGGTGATATAGTATTCTCTAGGGAGTAACATCATAATTTCAAAACATCTGGTCTGGTGTTTATTTATTCAGCGTGCTATATCAACTATACAGAGGCGTTTCTCCGCATATGTAGTATTAGCTATATTTGCATTATATTTTATTCCTGATGGAATTATGTTTCTGTTGCATATTACCTGATAGAGAGTTCGGTTAGTTACTAGTGTTTCAGTCTTATATGTTCTATATTATACATGAAATGTGTCAACAAAGTATGTACTTACATTGGATGCCGTTATATATTTTTTACATAAACTTTGTGTTCACCGGACGTTTTCTCGGCTATTTCTCAACAGATATGCTTGACACTTCGCACACCACATGGTGGTAGTATTCGATAGGTTGTGACAACAGCGGTTTTTTTAAGTTGCCATAGTGTTGTTGTAATATGCCATTGAAATAAGGTACCATCACTAATTTTTGTCTGAAATACGCCCATGTAGTTTAAAAAATCTCACATAGCTACTGCCTATAGGATAATATATTCTGTTTTTTTTTATTGACCAATCGATTATGCCTTAAAAAGTCCTGTAAGACGAATGTGTAAATCTAAGATTGTGGCCATATGGGGGTTAGGGTGCCCATAAAAATCTGAAAAAATTGCATAATGTATATTTTAGCATAACTCACCATCTCTCACCAGTTACAACCCTCTAAGTTAAGAAATAAGAAAAACAGATCCGAGACACTCCTGTCCCCAAAGGAACATCCCAGCATATTACGCAAGAAGGGATACGTAACGGAGTAATAATTGTTAATGAAAATCGGTTAAATAGCCACGTACCTGTGCACCGATCGTTGGGATGTATGTTCTGTTGCAGCGTGAAGTCGTGAACATGCATGAAAACGAATGTCGAAGAACGTATAATACCCTTATAAATGCAATGACTTGACATGTCACGTGATACCATTTCAATTGAGTAACCAATGGGATTGCTGTGGGTGTGTTTGTATTCATATCACATGAATGACAGCAACGCCTAAACCAAACGGTAGACCCCGGACCCGGGACCCAACAGGGCGCCACGTAATTGGCATGAATCATTTTGAGTGCGTGATTTTGAACAGAATAATCAGTTACCTAAGTTCAACAAGATTTATCAAGAAAACGACATACTAATATTGCCTCCCAGAGCAGAAATTATACACGTCAAGTAGATAGAGTCTAACTATCGTTTATTTCATTTATATATTTTGTTTTATTAATGTTGCTATCATTCGTTGCCTTTATTTCCGTAGGCATGATTTGAGTAATATCAGTTACCGAAAATTAGCATTCGGTACTGGTAAAGAACCACTGAACTGAAATGCCGACCTACAAGAAGTGTTCCGTATTTCCAGTGGTGTAAAGGGCATACACACACGCACACGCACACGCGCGCGCGCACACACATACACACACACACACACACACATATATTCTGTCACGCGGAGAATATGGACAAAATATGACATCCGTACATAACAAGTACAGAGCACTCGAGATTATATATTAGGAAGATTTCATTCACAAGAAGTATTGTGATTGAATAGAATATATATTACCTGCAGCAACTATCATGGCAACTAGCATATACGATTTTAAAAGACACAATGACAGACACCTAAAGAATAGGCTGGAGGATTACACGAGTTTACCTTCTCACTTCCTCGTCAACACTCCGGTAACACAGTAAAAAGTGGATCCATGTCTATCAAGGTAACGTTCATCTAATTGTTGTTGTAGCTTTACTAAGTGCATCCTTGTGATTGCTGTAATCTTCATCATATCCAGTAGTAACGTCTGTAATATACAGTCCACATAATCTGTCTGTAATTAATCATTCCAATAGCTGCGTTTAATAAATGTTTAATTCTCGGCCGTTTCCTTTGTTTTTTCAAGGGAACACAATGATCTACAATACTCAAAATTTCACATTAATTATATAAGACCTCAGTGTAGGTACAATTAGTATCTTAATGTGCGAAAATAAAAATTATTATATTAATAAAAATTATTATATTAAAATCCCAGCATTATGGCGCTCTCATAGTAGTTCATATATTGGCATGCACTGATTCATGTTTTCAGTTAACAATTATAATATTATGTAAAAATCTTTCTCTCTGGTTGGTTCTAGCACAATCTGAGAAAGAAAACTAATGTGCAAGAGTTTAGATAAAAAGTGGGGGCTCACCATCTGTATCCTCTAGATTTCCACATCATATAGTCCGTTGTTAAAATTCCCCATAATAATAATTTTCCATTTTCTCACTTCCCTAACAGCATGTTGTAGTTTTGATCTCCATTTTTATTAACGTTTGAAATTTGGGGTAAACTAATTCAACGTGTAACGTTCAATTTCTTGTAACAGTATTGAACCAAAAAACGTATTCGTTGTCTCTTCTTTTTCTGTTGTTTTTTGTTTTGCTTTCTATCTAGAAGGAAAGCGTGTGTGATTGTCTGATCGTACCTGTATGAATATGTTCAGAATAAAGTGAATGTAATGCAGTAGACACACCTTTAAGCGGAAAGTGACTAACTCCATAACAATAAAAAGAATTATAAATTATAACATGTGGTCGTACTTAGCGATGACTCACCCACGAGGGCTTTATTTTGAGCGCACATGTTCAAATAAGCACGTTTAATAAAAAGGCAGTTTATTTATGGCGACATCACAAAGCGACACTACCATTTGATAGGAATATTATTTTCCTTGTACTACAATTGAGCACGCTTGAAGTTAGGAAACATTAATTTTAATATAAAAATACGTATTTCTAATAGTAAGGTTGCGCTGCACATAAGATAACACCCAGAAGCCTCGGCAACATGAGTCAGATGTAATGAAATCAATGTGTTTTTGGAACATTTTTATGCAGTTTGATTTAATAGTTTGCCAATATTCAAACTGGTGCAACTTATTACATAACGGAGAAATTCACAAACTTAACTGGTGAGATTATAATATTATTATTTAACTTGCATGTCAGATAAGAAAAATGGGAACGTACGTAGTGTTTTGCAACATATCGTTTTAAAATACACATTTTGCATGTGGGATAAGTCGGCCCCCTACTGATTTCCTACACATATATACTCGGCCAATATGTTACAAATGTAATACACGTGCTGTATACTGTGTAAAATATTAAGTTTTGTTATTTTGCATTATCAAATATATGCCATAATTATATTAACATTAAAACATTCAATACTTGTGATGACATGTTAAGAAACATTACACGCCTGATACATAGGTTGCAAAATATATGATACATGTTAACTATAATTTAAATTTAACAACACGAATTCCATTATATAATTATTACTGTTTGTAATCATACATTTAATTGCAAATAATGTTTTATTCATACTAGCGAAACACGCAAAAGGAATGTCACGGACCGAATTGCCCCTGCTGGGGGAGTCTTATCTCGTGGAATGGGGCAAGACGGGTTTGGGTACATGTACTATTTTGCATAATTATATAACTGATACTGTTTGACTAATTATTAAACAAATTTTCCCTGTGGGTAACACATATATTTGTTTATAATATATTAACATATTAAAGACATGTTATCATAGTTTTACGGTGGGTAATATGAACGTTTTCCTTACGGGGGCCGCGCTATCCAAGCTATCGTAATTGTTAATCTGCGGTCCCTACTTCAATGAGTAATAATCACATTTCCGTATTCATAGAGCGATAGGTGCAGCCGGCAGGGATCAAATTTTAACTGCAAACACCAGGTGCTCGTGATGTCAGTTACGTTTTAATCAAATCACAACGTGAAGAGACGCCTATCATTAACCCGAAGTACAATTAAAATGTCAAGCACGTTTTATCATAACTTTCAATGCTTCAATGCATACATTTGTCAGTGGTCGTCTTTCGGTGTTTCCTCTATTCGAAGTTTTCGATCAATTCATTTCAAATTAATTTTGCAAAAACAAATCTACCTTGTATCCACTACTGTATGCCAGCTTTTTGTGCTAATTATATATACATATATATATATATAATAATAATATATATAGTTGTGTGAAAACACCAAAACAATTTATCATCTTATTTAATCGTGGAACAAGTTTAAATTGTTGCGTTGTCTACACTTCCCTAACAAATGTCAAACGGAACGTAGGTTTATGGGTATATGCATGTCAAGGTTGTGACGAGCGACAAGGGTTTTTTATGGATGTCCACAAATCTGTGGTCTCGCCATTTGGTAGCTTTATTTTCGTATGCAAAAAATTGTAAAATGTACTGCGTACATTAGTGGCACATTTACCCATATTCACCCGATACTGGTTTCAAGCTTTCGAAACAACCCTATAAATGTTAAAAAAAAACTGTACAAATACAATGATCCTCTTGGAATAACTTATTCTGTATCGTCAGACGTTTTGCAAGACTTATTATTTTGAGTAACACGTGTGCTTATCGACCAAGATCATTATAGCTGTTTATGTTACGGTAAGGATACTTTGTGAGTCACCTGTGAATGGCAAAAAAACGGCAAAAACGGCTTGCCCTATCCCAGGGTTCTGGAAACTTGTCAGGTGTGGGCTAGTTTCATCAGTATCTCCCTGCGCGGCAGAGCTTTTATTTAGGTAAGACATAAATACCTTTTCGTAGGTGCTCCAAAATAGTGTGTCCTGTGATGGGCTGAACAACATCTAAACAACAAATAAATCGTGGAGCGCAGTGGCGCAGAGGCTAGAGCATCACACTCTCAATCGAGAGGACCCGGGTCTGAATCCTCATGCTTCCGTGTCGGCAAGTTCGTTCACTCCACGTTGCCCCAGTTCACTCAGCTCTATGAACGAGTACCTGGTTATAGATAGTGGTGTATATTTGTGTATGAAGTATTTGCGCATTCTTTGTAACATGGCTGAATGCTTCCCAGAGAAGATGAAATGGTGTTCGATTGAAGAGGAATGCCAGGGAGTAATGTGTAAAGCGCTTTGAGCAGTCGTATCGTCTGGATACTGCGCCATATAAGAACTTTACTTTTACACTATTTAAATGCCTTATAAAACTGTATAAACAGAATGGTGACACAGCCTATTCCTTTGGTACAAAGTAGGTACCTCTCTGCTTGGAGAGAGGAGTGATCATAAGCAGCAATAAATCTTCAAACGATTTCCAGCGAATGCAACCTGCTTCTTGTCCCGCGAAAAGGCGATTTTGGGGTTGCCGACCGTTCGCTGTGCCAGCCCCGACACCATGCAACTCGCTGTCTGAGCATCTAAGGTAAAAACCAAAAACGGGTGATGTTTTTTAAAATAACCTCAAAGCACACTTTGTTTAGCACATTTTTATGGCGAAGAACGACTGTTAACGCATAAACAATTTACGATTGCATTTGTAGTGATTTGACCGACGGTCAGTTGGACGTCGTCTTTTTACAGGCTCTTTTTGTTTACAGGCTCAGACAACAGCACAGTCGCTGGATGAACCTTTTAATTTGGCTTTACAAATGCGAATGATCAGTCACGAAATAAAATATTTTAACTGAAGGTGTATAACCTACGTTACTCTATTGGTCGTTGGACGTGAACTTGCAACATGGAATAGGCGCATGCGTAAACTACATGACAATAATATGCTAGGAAGTTGCGCACTGTGCAGATGTGGATTGACGGAGACCAGTCTATGCCAGTATGATGATGACGTCATCGCGGTTTTCTACTTGACAATCTGTAAGAGGTGTACGAAACCGAAGTGGATCGGCGACAGGGCAGTTCTTTTCATTTACGTACTGCAAGCTGCACAAGTTAGTGATACCAAATCCGTTGCTTCTTCCATCTCCTGCGTGCACTAACTCCACCATCATCCTCGCCAGGGTCTCGTGGATGCATAATACCTGCAGTCGTCTTGAAGTATGTCGCTATAAATGCGGTAGCATCATATCAAAGAAATACCTCCTGCAGCTTAAAGCAGGTATTCCGTGATGTGTGGTGATGTTCATGCTGGCGGCCATCTTTAATTTGCCACCCTATTTATAAGCATTTTCAGATTAAAGAAATCTCTGAAGGTATAAAGTATCTTGGGTAAAGGAACAGTGTATGCTGAATATAGTAATACAATTCAAGATAGGAGATTCTTGTTAACAGACGCCATTTTGAAATTCAAGATGGCGACCCTCTACTGCTGTACACGTGTATCTAAATATACAAATATTAATATAATAGGGTATTTTCAATGCTAAGGGCTCCAGACACCATTATAAACATGTAAGGAATTATTTAAAATAACATCGTGATGGAAAATTGGCGCAATTTGCATGGTGGTGGCCATATTGGATTTGGTAAACTCCTGCTTAAAAAATGATTCAAAATCATGTGAAAGTTTGCTTTCAACAAACATTCCGCATAAAATTACACAAGGGCCTACAGTACTACCACAGTTCAGTTATGCCAACAACGTTAAATTATGGTACTTTCAAGCACGCTCACACGCACGCACGCATGCATGCACACACGTACAAAACGTAGGTGAAGCTGAAGTCGGAAATAAGAATACAAAAAAGTCACATGATATATGTGGGACATAATTAAGGAGTTGGTAGAGGCGGGCCAACTCTCACAAGGAGAGGCAATAGGAGAAGGAACACGGCATATATAGAATGAGAAGACAACCAGTAATCCCTATTCTAACAAACTAATAAATGAAAGTAGTCAATGTTCCATGTTAACAATAATACATTTTAATAAGTAATCTTCATTAACAGCACTAGATTTACTTGCAAGACTTAAGTACGTTCCTTTGCGGTTAACATAAATATTTAATTTCGCAAGTAACGGTAAAACTTATTTGTTATGGACTGAACGATTATGGTGTACGTGACAAACATTGTCGACTTAAAAAACTAATAAACGTGTCATGGCTCTGAAGCTTGGAACTCGCTTTGTTAAAAAATCGGTAACTAGTCACATTAATGGAGTTCTTGTCTGCTGGTTAAGTTTACTGCGGTCCCTACTTCAATGAGTAATAATCACATTTCCGTATTCATAGAGCGATAGGTGCAGCCGGCAGGGATCAAATTTTAACTGCAAACACCAGGTGCTCGTGATGTCAGTTACGTTTTAATCAAATCACAACGTGAAGAGACGCCCATCATTAACCCGAAGTACAATTAAAATGTCAAGCACGTTTTATCATAAGTTTCAATGCTTCAATGCATACATTTGTCAGTGGTCGTCTTTCGGTGTTTCCTCTATTCGAAGTTTTCGATCAATTCATTTCAAATTAATTTTGCAAAAACAAATCTACCTTGTATCCACTACTGTATGCCAGCTTTTTGTGCTAATTATATATACATATATATATATATATAATAATATATATAGTTGTGTGAAAACACCAAAACAATTTATCATCTTATTTAATCGTGGAACAAGTTTAAATTGTTGCGTTGTCTACACTTCCCTAACAAATGTCAAACGGAACGTAGGTTTATGGGTATATGCATGTCAAGGTTGTGACGAGCGACAAGGGTTTTTTATGGATGTCCACAAATCTGTGGTCTCGCCATTTGGTAGCTTTATTTTCGTATGCAAAAAATTGTAAAATGTACTGCGTACATTAGTGGCACATTTACCCATATTCACCCGATACTGGTTTCAAGCTTTCGAAACCACACTATAAATAAATAAAAAAAACTGTACAAATACAATGATCCTCTTGGAATAATTTATTCTGTATCGTCAGATGTTTTGCAAGACTTATTATTTTGAGTAACACGTGTGCTTATCGACCAAGATCATTATAGCTGTTTATGTTACGGTAAGGATACTTTGTGAGTCACCTGTGAATGGCCAAAAAACGGCAAAAACGGCTTGCCCTATCCCAGGGTTCCGGAAACTTGTCAGGTGTGGGCCAGTTTTATCAGTATCTCCCTGCGCGGCAGAGCTTTTATTTAGGTAAGACATAAATACCTTTTCGTAGGTGCTCCAAAATAGTGTGTCCTGTGATGGGCTGAACAACATCTAAACAACAAATAAATCGTGGAGCGCAGTGGCGCAGTGGCTAGAGCATCACACTCTCAATCGAGAGGACCCGGGTCTGAATCCTCATGCTTCCGTGTCGGCAAGTTCGTTCACTCCACGTTGCCCCAGTTCACTCAGCTCTATGAACGAGTACCTGGTTATAGATAGTGGTGTATAGTTGTGTATGAAGTATTTGCGCATTCTTTGTAACATGGCTGAATGCTTCCCAGAGAAGATGAAATGGTGTTCGATTGAAGAGGAATGCCAGGGAGTAATGTGTAAAGCGCTTTGAGCAGTCGTATCGTCTGGATACTGCGCCATATAAGAACTTTACTTTTACACTATTTAAATGCCTTATAAAACTGTATAAACAGAATGGTGACACAGCCTATTCCTTTGGTACAAAGTAGGTACCTCTCTGCTTGGAGAGAGGAGTGATCATAAGCAGCAACAAATCTTCAAACGATTTCCAGCGAATGCAACCTGCTTCTTGTCCCGCGAAAAGGCGATTTTGGGGTTGCCGACCGTTCGCTGTGCCAGCCCCGACACCATGCAACTCGCTGTCTGAGCATCTAAGGTAAAAACCAAAAACGGGTGATGTTTTTAAAATAACCTCAAAGCACACTTTGTTTAGCACATTTTTATAGCGAAGAACGACTGTTAACGCATAAACAATTTACGATTGCATTTGTAGTGATTTGACCGACGGTCAGTTGGACGTCGTCTTTTTACAGGCTCTTTTTGTTTACAGGCTCAGACAACAGCACAGTCGCTGGATGAACCTTTTAATTTGGCTTTACAAATGCGAATGATCAGTCACGAAATAAAATATTTTAACTGAAGGTGTATAACCTACGTTACTCTATTGGTCGCTGGACGTGAACTTGCAACATGGAATAGGCGCATGCGTAAACTACATGACAATAATATGCTAGGAAGTTGCGCACTGTGCAGATGTGGATTGACGGAGACCAGTCTATGCCAGTATGATGATGACTTCATCGCGGTTTTCTACTTGACAATCTGTAAGAGGTGTACGAAACCGAAGTGGATCGGCGACAGGGCAGTTCTTTTCATTTACGTACTGCAAGCTGCACAAGTTAGTGATACCAAATCCGTTGCTTCTTCCATCTCCTGCGTGCACTAACTCCACCATCATCCTCGCCAGGGTCTCGTGGATGCATAATACCTGCAGTCGTCTTGAAGTATGTCGCTATAAATGCGGTAGCATCATATCAAAGAAATACCTCCTGCAGCTTAAAGCAGGTATTCCGTGATGTGTGGTGATGTTCATGCTGGCGGCCATCTTTAATTTGCCACCCTATTTATAAGCATTTTCAGATTAAAGAAATCTCTGAAGGTATAAAGTATCTTGGGTAAAGGAACAGTGTATGCTGAATATAGTAATACAATTCAAGATAGGAGATTCTTGTTAACAGACGCCATTTTGAAATTCAAGATGGCGACCCTCTACTGCTGTACACGTGTATCTAAATATACAACTATTAATATAATAGGGTATTTTCAATGCTAAGGGCTCCAGACACCATTATAAACATGTAAGGAATTATTTAAAATAACATCGTGATGGAAAATTGGCGCAATTTGCATGGTGGTGGCCATATTGGATTTGGTAAACTCCTGCTTAAAAAATGATTCAAAATCATGTGAAAGTTTGCTTTCAACAAACATTCCGCATAAAATTACACAAGGGCCTACAGTACTACCACAGTTCAGTTATGCCAACAACGTTTAATTATGGTACTTTCAAGCACGCTCACACGCACGCACGCATGCATGCACACACGTACAAAACGTAGGTGAAGCTGAAGTCGGAAATAAGAATACAAAGAAGTCACATGATAGATGTGGGACATAATTAAGGAGTTGGTAGAGGCGGGCCAACTCTCACAAGGAGAGGCAATAGGAGAAGGAACACGGCATATATAGAATGAGAAGACAACCAGTACTCCCTATTCTAACAAACTAATAAATGAAAGTAGTCAATGTTTCATGTTAATAATAATACATTTTAATAAGTAATCTTCATTAACAGCACTATATTTACTTGCAAGACTTAAGTACGTTCTTTTGCGGTTAACATAAATATTTAATTTCGCAAGTAACGGTAAAACTTATTTGTTATGGACTGAACGATTATGGTGTACGTGACAAACATTGTCGACTTAAAAAACTAATAAACGTGTCATGGCTCTGAAGCTTGGAACTCGCTTTGTTAAAAAATCGGTAACTAGTCACATTAATGGAGTGCTTGTCTGCTGGTTAAGTTGACTGCGATACAAAGGTCATTCCATATAGTGGAACTTCAACTATAGAGATCACCCTGAGGACTTGGCCAAAGTGCCCTGAACTGTGAGGTGACCGCATTAACATATCTAATTGCGAGGTGACCACATTACCATGACTAATTTCCTATACTGTACAGTTACATATATAATTTGGGACTGTTCTAGAGTGACCTTAACTGCGAGGTGACCACATTACCATGACTAATATTCTACACTGTACAGTTACATATATAATTTGGGACTGTTCTAGGATGACCTTAATTGCAAGGTGGCTGTATTACCATGGCAAACTTAAAGTGAGGTTTGACTGTACTGCTAAATGTCTACATTTCATGTCTGTCAGCACGATTATACTGTACATGCACGGGCGGACATGGGGTATATAAATACAAGTGATCGCGGGTATGAACAGCAACAGCGAATTGAGGGTTTACAGCCCGCCAGCACATATTGTTCAACTGTTGGTGCATTGTATTGGTGTGATGTCACATGGGTGAAGACTGGGGGCACCATGGGTGAAGACTGGGGGCACCATGGGTGAAGACTGGAGGCACCATGGGCATTGTCTATCACTGTTTGATAACTTCAAATCTTTCAACAGCATGGCCGCCCCATTACGGCTTGCTTATCTCATACAATAGGTCGACAGATAAAACATGCACAAACTGGAGATTCTGTTAAAATCAACATTTGCTACACTTTGATAAAAACTCCCACGATGCCCCGATATTACGTATGTTTGTCTGTACCATAAGTTTTGGTTTTCGCAGCGTTCTTAGTCAGCATCTAGGGGTACTGTGGTAAGTGGAAAGTATGTGTCTCTCCGATTACTTGTGCGAACGTTTCTTAAACACGACGTGTCCAATACACTGTAGTCACGGTCCCAGGCAATAACTGTCTTCTTCGGCACTCTTCTAGCGCCACCGTCAGTGACACAAGTCACGCAGTGCCGACAGGTCACACTACGTCATCACCGGAAATACCTAACTTTTAAATATATCAACATGCAACTGCGAAATATGTATACATATGTATATAATAATAATAATATATATATAATGGTGCGAAGTACAACGATAACAGAGACGCTGTCATAACCTATGCACTCCGACCTTATTGAATGCACTATGTTGTTCCGACGATGACGACGTCGATGACGACGACGACTCGGTGCAGTGCACGGACATCGTAAACTGTTCGTACGGTGATGCCTCGCTGCTCATTGCCTGACCCGAGTGCGACATGACCGTCTCGGTGGGTTTCACGTGGCCGTGTCTCGCGGCGGCAGCGACGGGACGAAAGAGGATGTGTGCGGGCGGAACGACGCACATGTTGGACACGCCCGACGTCGACGTGTCAGAGAGACAGGAAGATTGCAGGGTCACGCTCGGCACCGTCTGTTCTAGACTCTCGTCCTCCGGGCCGCTCGAGTAGTTGCTGCAGAGAAACAGGTGTCAGATCACATTAAATTTTACATAGGCGGCCCTTGTTACGTTTCCTTCATTTCCTGCAGTTTCTCTCTCAATCTTTTTGAAAATTTCACAGCACATTTAACCTCCGTTGATACAAATATTGTGTAAAATTCACATACCTAATTTTTCTGAAAAATCCACCCAAATCTGATACCCCTCAATTTTGTACCAATCTGGTGATGGATTTATACTGGTGTGTTCTGCAAAATAGCGACCAGCGTATATTTATAGCTCCTCATGAGAGGTCTAGTGCAGTAGTACATTCAGTATTCACTGGACCAACATGTCCAATGTAAACGTGCTCGAAAACAATTCACACTAAACTGCTGTTTTCAAAGGCACTCTCACTAATGCCGGACGAATCCTTAATGTGGTCGTACGCCAACAACCACACTGCCTGACTGTTCGTACATTATTTCAGTACAATGTCATGTGGACTAGCTGGACTGACTGAATTACTTTATATTATAAAATAGTGACTGTATATCATGTGTTTACATATTTATCTAATTATTTCTTATAATTTGTTTAACTTATTATTAACTTTAGTTAACTTATTACCTTATTTTATATCTTATCTAGTTATAATACTAACTTATGTACTTTTAAAAAGCAGTATATTTTTAAAACCTATTCATGTGTGCCAATTGTATGTATATATATATATGGGTTTTGCCTGAAATACATGTATTCGTATTTAGGCATATACACGGCAAGAAAACTAGACACAGAAGTGGTGCTACAAGTTACTACCGCCGCATTACTAACAATGACCCCCACAAATGATAATATTTCATTTGGCAAACACAATTTTTCATTTGGCACATTTTATTGTAATAAATTTTTTGCTAATCACAGCTCGTGGAATCTTTCAACAATATAAACCGTCCTGTTTTAGACTTACAAGTTATATCGACCGTATGTGCCAAGATATAAATCGTACCTGGGCTGAGATATCGACCCAGTCTGTGCTTAGACATTGAACAAATACTACCAGTGCTGTGATATCACTCATACCTGTGCTGACATATCATTTATATTTGTGCTGAGATATCGACCATACATGTGCCGAGATATCAACCGTACCTGTGCTCAGATATAAACCATACCTGTACTCAGATATCGACCATACCTGTGTCGAGATATCACCTGTAATTAGACCAAATATCAACCGTACCTGTACTGACATATCGACCACACCTGTGTTGAGGTATCAAATGTATCTCTGCTTAGATATATGTATCGACGGTATACATATACATACCAAGATATCAACTGTACCTGTGCTGATATATCAATGACATCTCTACCAAGATATTGCCAATACCTGTGCCAATATATTACCCCTACCTGTGAGTGATTGCGTGTGTATAGGAGAGACTGCGGTCGGGGGTGGAGCTGCCAGTGGGTGAATTGCTCATGTTTGCCCTCTTGGGAGGGCTGTAGTACTGGTCCCAGCGGTCGGTGTTGTCAACGTCCACTGAAAGTGACCACGCGCGTGTCGTGTTATAGGGAGCCAGTCAGTTCCTCTACTCGGAAATAGCAGGCAGAGTATTTGTAACAGAAAGTCTGTTGTGTTGAACGTGGGAAAATGAGACATCGCTGAACATCAAAGGGTACTGCAATTAACTCAGCCTGCCTCAGCAATATTGACAATAAAGCTTGTTTTGAAACTGGATGCTTACTTTACTACATGTACATGCTCTGGGGCTGTACCTTCCAAGTTGCAAACCTTACGCGATTACTAAATTTGGCACAATTTGGAGGGCACTATACCTCCAAAAAGGTAGTTAACATAGTCTTAAGAATCTGGACACCATCTTACAAGAACAGAATTTCAAAATGCTAGTATACCCCGTTATATGAATAACTCGTTTATCTGAAAACTTGTTGATCACACATACAAACATTGGGATGACAGAGTGCGGATTAAAGAGGTTTGTTCCACGGAATACAGGTTTGATCAGTGACTATATCCTAGCCAACCTCATCAAAACTGCAAACAGGACGTATGTCTAATTCAGAGTCTACTTTGAAAAAAGACGCAGGATGTAGTCCCATGGAAACTGAAGCTGAAGTACAGCGTCATCTCAACAATATACAGTCTCAACAGTGTAACAACCGAGTTAGTGAAATGACTAACTAGAAACGGTCAACACTGAAACAAACCAACTGAATGACAGGATGCAGTTTTTAACAGAATTTCATTGTTTAAGCACAGCAATATGAAATGCCTAATAAAGAACTCATAGAAGAATAGAACTTTAAAGATGCAAGGTTGATCGTGTGTTACAGTAAATTCATATTGTTTATTACAGGGCTCGACGTTAATGCTTGTCCACTTGTCCGGGACAAGTAATTACGAGGAAGTACATTGTCCAGGATGCTCGTCCGATGGGAGAAGTTGATTGAGCCATAATATTAACAGGGCTTGAAGTTGCTACTACCTTGGTGCAAAAAAGGATATGTTCAAAAGATATTTATAATAAAAACTTTGAACAAATTGCACAGTAAACTTAAATATGCATTTTTCTTCCTAGACAAATGGCTAGGGAAATGTCCTGATGAATGTATGCTTGTATTATACTGAACTGTATTTGAATGTTTAATAATTTTATACACTAATAATGCCAGTGCTTGTCTTCAGTTACCAGGTATTCGTGCAATATTTCATACCAAAAATAAATGTGAAGATTATGCTGTATTGTCACATACTAAATTGTATACTGTGTAATACCTAAAGAAACTTGTTCAGGAGTGTACAACTATAAGAACTTTCTTCAGTATACCCCTTTTTCTGACATAATACGTATTTATGTGCCACAAACATTGTATATATATATATATTATCGTTATGTTGGAAAATAAAACGTCTTACTATTATTATTACATTATTTGCGGGTATAATCTTACACCTGCAACTAGATAAATTGCGTTAGTTGCAGTGTGCAATTTAGAACTTTGTCCATTAATTAGTGTCCTGCCTGTGGGCGACTGACATTTGGGTCCTTGTGTTGATTTATTAATGGACATTAGCCATCAAACAAATTGTGCATGATGCCACTTTAACCCCTTGCTCTGCCCCTGCCTACGGTCTACTGGGGGGGAAATATTGATACATTGTAGTAAGTGAATGATGCCTAAGGTCTAAAGCAACAGGTACGGAAGTCCTATGCATTTTAATTAGTTACAAAGAGGCAGCCTGTTCCTAGTTTTTCATGTATTAATTAATATAATGTTCTTAAGACTATACTAACTTTGTTGAAGGTATACTGCCCACCAAGTCGTGTTTAGTAAGCCTGCAACAACTTTCGTAATTTGGAAGGTACAACAACAGAGCCAGTTATGGCAATAACACTGGCGTTTTATGTTTAAAGCAATTTTTTGGTGGGACAAGTAAATTTCTGTTGGGTCAAGTAAACATGACTTAGTTGTACTTGTCCTACTGGATTTCCTGTCACAAACTACTACTGAGCTTGCCGAGGTTGGGAAGAGGACCAGATTGTCTCCCTTTAAAGTGACGTTACCTGTTTCATTACCCAGGGTGCTAATTATTAGCAGGAAATTTGTGGTTATTATTAGCAGGAAGTTTGTGGTTATTATTAGCAGGATGTTGATGCCACAACGCCAAGAATTCCTCGTACATTTGAAATGCTACTTGGTAATAAACAGTCTGAATCTGAAGTTTGTGGTAATTATTACCAGGAAGGTCGTTGAACGAACTCTTGAATACAGGAACAACGTAAACTTCAAATGGTGCTGTGGTTAACTTATCCAGCCTCAACAACATTGTACCTGCATCTAATTTTGTTGCAATTTAAATATTTTGCGGTTGAAATGTGGAAATTGTGAACACTGTCTCGGGTTTATTAAACACAATTTGGCGGACACTAAACCTCCTACATATTTATTTTAGTATTAAAAACGTCATATTAAGAAAGAAAAAAAGACAAGTGGCCCAAGTTCTCACAAACATTTCCTAGTAGCAACACAAGAATGCTACAAATCAACACGCTCCAGAGAAATGTGACTGTATGAAGTAATATGTCGTTTGCGAGTTGTACTCACTCTTTCTCTTGACGGACAGCGAACTTGGTCGCAGCGTTATAATCGGACTCATGCTTCGCCTGAAACAGAGGACGGTGAGGGGACGTGTCAATAAACATATTTATATTAATACACCAACTTGGAGGCACTGTAAGTGCCTCTCCACCCCGGCGCCGATGTCTACAGTGCCTCTCCTCCCCGGTGCCGATGTCTTTCTATATTCATTTGTTTCATATGACCAGTGGCATGTCATCTACCAACTGGCGACGTATCAAAACAACACAAAGGTAGTTATTTACTTTTTTCAGCGGCCGAACCAATTAACTTGATCATTCACAAGGTGGCACCACTGTCCGGTTTAGCAGAAAATGGCTCCGCTTCGTGTCGTAATTGGCGACAGAAGGATTATTAATTACATGATTAGTGGGGGTGTGGTTAAGATCCAAATACTATACTGTTGCAGTTGGTTGGTTGCTCCAAAGGGGGGTAAGTTAGTGACAGTTTGATATCGCTATTTTTCCCGCGCACTCATATCCTGGGAATTTACAACAACATTCAATTTAAAAGGTGGCGGCTCTTCGAGAAAGAAAACTCTATATACCACGTTGCACTTGTATTCTGTATAATGCATTTTTCACTCACTCTGTATTTTTATAGTTTATAACAGCATATATACATATCATTAGACGTGGGCCAAATATATTTTTTTCACAGAAGTTATTTAATGAAAAAATATTAATTTCGTCACAATCCCTGCTGATAAAAATCTGAGCATCAACAATGTTGCAAGAAAAGGTGAATTCCAACACAACCCTACCTGAATGTCTTCCGTGTCGGACTTGGCGTCGACCCTTGCGTCATCATTGTCACTGATCTGATGGGCTGTTGTAGAGACGGCGAGAAACATTGCTGCAATAAAACATAACGTTGTAGAATTTCTTTGAAACTTTGTACAGTCGCGCCTCGTTATAACGCGCCCCGTTATAACGCGGATTCGGTTATAACGCGGTCGGTCGTGGACCCCGAATTTCTGCCGCCAGGGGGAACATGGGTGCTATGACAAACTATATTAACACGGTAATAACTGTCAATTGTTTTGTGTGAAGTTATCCCCGTCTTTGTCCACGGCATGTGTATATTGAAAGACTAGTTGGCGGACAATAAATACAACTACAACGAATCAAGTGCGAGGCGCGTCACACGTTGCCGTTGTTTATTCTGCACTGCCAATGCTATCAAAGTTTCGTTGACTATAATTATGTTCAGTTTTAGCTTTAGGAACAGTAAATGTGGAGCGAGGTATTGTTTGTTTTGCGCCGACATCAAACGAATCGTTTCCAATCTGGTAGTCATGCTCATGGCTTCCGCGGATCGCCAGTTCGCCTGGTTTCGGCGCCGGACGGCTTGTAAAGTGCAATTGAAATTCACAAATACGCCTTGCTTAAGAATGGGTTAAATACGTTTTAATACAGCTTAGTAGGCAAGATCAGTAAGCTAACATTGCATAACAAATATTAGCTTTTCGCTGCGATGAACGCAAAGCTACTGCCTGTACTGGTGCGCCAAAATATAAATTTGTCAACCGCATATGAATTGGTGAATCGTAATATTGTTTGGCACGGTAAATGTGCTTTCTAAATTGGTATTTTGATATTGTTAAGCCAAGTGTGAGCGTACTTATAGCTTTAAATCCTTAAGAAACTCTAACACAGCAGCCGAATACGCAAATGATTTGAGAAACGCTGAGTGCCAGGTCATTATTTTAGATCTTACGTCAGCGGTACCATATTATCGTTCAGTTGACCGTGGCTTGTTGGTTCGTTGTTTATTTAAAAACGGTACACAATTCATCAATTTTATTCAGTTCAACATTCAACAGTATCCAACAGTGTATGACATTTAAACAGAATACGTTGGCTGGCAGTTTAAAAAGCTTCATAAACTGCGTATAGACTGCGTGACGTGCACACTTTGGTTGGCTTCGATGGCGTTCTTCGTGCAGCAGCGGTGTCGGTCGTTGTCGTAGCGCCCCTGACGGCAGATATGGGAACGCGCCACGTTTATAACGCGCCTCGTTTATAACGCGGATTCATTTCGTGGACCCCGACTACCGTGTTATAACGAGGCGCGACTGTATATGTAAACATAATGCTCTTGTCAAATAACGTGCCAAATTTAAAGTCTGTTGATTGTGAACTAAGTCCACTCAAACATGGTAATTTGCGTGTCACTAAACAACCATCTGATGTTGGTGACGTCACTGGACTAAATGCCACTGAGCGTGTCGGCTTTCAGCATGGCATGCGGCTGTGTGGCTTGTTGTTGCAAGATGTACATGAAATTGCAATTGCAGAATTTAATATTTGTTGTTACCTTAAAAAAAATAAGAATCTATCTACAAGTTTGTCACCGGATATACACAGGAATTGTGTTTACGTTTTGAGTTATTGCAGTTTGAACGTTGTTCGGCAGTGTCTAAAATACCGGAAACAACATGACTGTAGATCCATTTATAGGTAATCTTAGGAATGACTAATGGGAAACTATTTCTACACTAGAATAACTGAAAGTGAAAGATTTCAAACGACCATTGGGATTGATTGTACTAGCGACCATTGAATTAAGCGTTTTTGAGTTGTACATACATTTTTCACTCGCTTGTCAACTTTTGTTACTAGGTACGTTCGCTTTTTTGCAAAATTAATTTGAAATGAGAAGAGTAAACATATTAACTGAGGAGCGTAAAACGTCAGTCTACTTCACATCCAATCATGTTTGACAAACCTTGCCAACCCTTGTCGGTGATGGTGAACTTGAGTAGGGATACGGAGATGTGAATATGTGAAGCGGCTCCCCAAATGACCTTGGTCGTTTCACGTCGGTCAGCATTGCGTCATCCTACAGAAATACCATTAAAGTTTCATTCTGAGATCGTCCATCTCTTAAATAAAAAATTCCAGAGAATCATATATATATATATATATATATATATATATATACTACATATAGATTTTGTAAATTCCATATAAACGTTTGTTCACATAATTTGCAATTTTAAGATAAAACTACACAAAAGACGAACAATTATATCTGTGTGTCATGCATTGATTATTGAACTGGCTGGACATGGGGACAGGTAATTTTGCAAAAGCATAATATATTGAATAACATATCAAATGCCAAAGTGACATACAAGGTAGCAAGTGTGACCAAGTAAGTAAATCGTGTTCACACGCTACATACACTTTCTTAAAACAGTAAAAAATAGTAGTTTAGTAGTTCAGAATGCAAGTGTCATAGAGTGCCACAAGAACTAGACAAAAAATCCCATCTGGTTTCCTGGAGTATTCATTAAGGACTTTTGGAAGTTTTCACAAGCAAGTTCCATAAAACATCCCAACTAATTGGCATATAATTTACCTGCATACCATTGTGGACATTTAATTGCATCAATCTAGCGTCCAGTACAAACAAAAAAACTGATACATATCCTTAACCAATGGGGAATTTTTTGTAAAAATAAAAGTGTTACTTTTCTTCCAAGTGGCAGCACAGATTGAATGAGAAATGTCTTTAACAAAGGCTGGCTCCATGCTGTTGACATTTTATCTTACACAAAATGTGAAGTTATATTGCAAATATAGCTTCATGTAACTAATGCCATAACATTTTAGTAATCGAGCCCTTTTAATTACACCAAAATAAGCACACGCCTTTAAAATTAAATCTGAGATGTAGTCAAAATTAGATTCAAGTAATATATGTCAAACATAGTTTCTGTGTCACTTGATGAGGAATATATATCATTATTATAGATTGTTTTTCTCACTTGAAGATGCACCAGTAACTGATTATTAAGTACGATATTAATACTCTAACTTTGGACCATTGTAATATTATTTCCTCTAGTCTGAGGTGCAGAGGTTCACTCGCCTCTTAAAATTACAACAATAGTTACTTTAAGTTGTTTACTTATGTGTTTGTGATATGTTATGCTTCTAATAATAATAATAAGGTAACTTCTATTAAATCCTTGGAAACCAAGCTCAGAGGTGAACCAAGATAAAAGGGTTGGTCAATTTCAAACTCAATAAGTCATATCTTGCAGGGCCTTTCTCTTATCTAAGAAAATTGAGTGACAATCAATTCTCCAGGTGGCGCCAATGTTAATTTACTGTATTGGTGATAACTGATGCAATCCGTGGATCGCTCCCTGGATGGGTGTTCGCTAGTTAAGTACAATTTCCTATTATCCATAGATGCAGAGACAATCCTCCAGATGGTGCTGCTTACCCAGACATGATGTTTGCTACGACGCAAATTAAAATTGTTTTCGCCTCAACGCGAGTTATGCAAACACCCTCCAATTGATATGCGGTTCCGAACAATTGAAGAAAATGCACGTAACATTAAGAACAATCGATTTCTGCTCATATAACGAATGGCTACTCTAAAATAAACGTGTTATTTGTCTTCTGACAGGTCATAGATTAATCGCTTTAAAGTTTGACGCCCAAAGTGCAAGCCATCAAGGAAGAAAATGTTAACATACCCCCCCCACACATACACTCGTACATATGCTAGTCTCATTACAGTTAGATGGTATATAAGTATACATGAGATCAACTTGTACGTTTGCATATGTATAACTGCTTCCACCTGGTGTACAACCAGTCTATAAGATTGGCAAATGAATAGCCAAGGCTGATAAGACTGGTGGAATTTAGAGGGGACCAGCTGGCCACTGTATTACCTAACAGTTCCAAGTTCTCATATTAATGACTATTACTGGCACAACTAGTAGTGAAACGAATCGAATGGATTGATTAAATAAATGGCTCAAATGACATTGGTTTGTTTAATAAAAACTAAGCTGGCCAATAATGGCTGTTATTGACATGACGGGTTCCATGCTTGCTGCCAAAAGGCACACTTTTGATTAATTCAAGACTGGCAAAAGTATGTCTGGCTAAGGACCCGTGTACAACTACTTACCAGCGTGAGTTCATCCCAGCCATGTGATATAGACAGAGTTGACTGGACTTCCCTGGAAACAAACAATGTATCATTGTAAAGATTACTGGATGGGTCCTCAGCAAGTGTTGTGTATACGCACTCCAAGGCATTGCATCACAATGACACAATATAACTGAAAGAATGTCTGATACCAAATGTTGGCATAAATGGGCCTTTATTTAAACAATCCTAAAAATCTGATAAAGCCACAGGGTTACCGATGATGTCAGGGCAGATCAGTGTTAATAAAAACAAATATATTGAATTCAACTGAAGAACAGAAGAACCTGTAGTTTAACAGTGCCATTTGAGATGTTTCGACAACCATAATATGCAGAGTAATTAAACATGGTCATTCAGTAGGTGTACATCCATAACATCTGACCAATACTCGGGATTAGCGGTTGACTTTTCACTTTTGTGTAGTAATTACTGCATTGCACCATAATTCCCAGCGACATTCAAATGGTCTTTGAATAAGTTCATCTGATTGGTATAATCCAAGATGTAACTTAAACAGGTGCAGTAAATATTTTTGACGTCAATAATTACGTGTCTCCTCTACTGCAGACTGTGCTGCCACCTGGCAGTCAAACAGCAGACTATCACATTAATCAAGATTGCTGAACTTGAGCAGTTTAACACCAAACAACGAACTCGTTTAACGAATCTCACATCATAAATGCACTGGACAAGAAGATTGAATAGTGTTCCCCAAATGTAAAATTTTGCTTTTAATGATATATATTGATTGTCAAAACATATATATCCTAAAAAGGGAGGTTATAAATTCGTTTTTATCAACACTTTCTGGTGTTGAAATTGACATATTTTGGGAGGAGACAGCTTGCCTACATGACAGTGCACCCCTTTAGAAGACTTGACCTCGGGTCCGATTACTAACGACAAGGTCATGTGCATCACGTAAAGTCTGGTCACACACCCATCTGGTCACAATCTTTCTCGGAATTATCCCAGCTCGCCATTTGGGATTTGAGTGACAGCTTAACGACTTTCTTAACCGTCAAAATCTTGAATTCAAAAGGTGTTTCTGCTGCAATAAAACATATCTGGGTGTTGTATATGTTAGCATAGATAAAACTATAATTTATAGTTTTTACAGAAAAGCACAACTTTGCCAAAAAATCAAATATAATGACTGTATGTATTGGGACACCATGTTTTGGGATACCCTAAAAATCTAGAAAAGTAATTATTTTCTGTACCGTATGTTTTGGGACACTTTTGGTAAATGTAATTATTATTGTCCCTACCTAGTGGGACACCAATTATTTGTATTTCTTTATTCCCTGATGCAGACGCGTAAATAACAATAAGTGTATCAATAAAACGTTTCACAATCGCAGTTGCTCTGACATAAACAACACAAACTTTAGTGATGTAAATGAGTGTAGCACCAGCAACGATATGTTGCCCTTCTCTCAGCTACCAGCTTGCCTTTATACATAAGTATCTAAAATCCTAGTTGCAGTTCCCCAATGTTTGTCTGTAATGTACAAAACTGTGTGATCTCTCGACTGTCTGCACTGTCCCCAGACTTGCACATCATTTCAGGTATAGGCAGTGTCTGAAATTAGCCAAAAAAATGAACTGGCCCAGATTTTTTTAAACTGGTCCAAATAAATTGTTAACTAGCCCTACTGAATTTGAACTGGCCTAATTAATTTACAATCTACATCGACACGTCCATTTTTCCACATTCTTCACAAACGTGAATGTTTATCATTTGAATTTTACATGTAAGTACATAAGATATTAAACAGTAATAATTTTAACCGGCAGTGTCGGGCCGATAACTTGAGCATTTCGGCAAATTGAATTGGCAGGATGGATTTTGAATCGGCGGCTACCGATTCAAAGGCCTTAATTTTAAACACTGTATAGGTCACATTTTAATCTGCATATATGGTCATCCACCAAGAAATTAGTTACCAACAGTGTAATGAACGACACCATGTTAATACCATTATTATTTACATGACGGGATTACATGACGTTTTTGGAAGTGTATCTTCTATAATTTAATAACAAATGTGTTTCTATATGTGGCCAAGATGGGAGTGGGAGGTAATGCGGATATGCAAATATGGTACAACCTGTCACTCAGAAAATAGTCTTTGAACAAGTGTGGGAAACTGGTACCAGACAGACTAAACATTTCACATGGCTGAGGATGTAATTATAAGTGTTCCACTTCTTGCCCTTTTTCAACAACTGTATTCATCTATAATTTAATAGTTAGCTACTTTATTGTCTGTTGTTGAAATAAAACTTGATAAATAATAAGGTACTTTATTATGGCTGTTGTTGTTGAAATAAAAGTATCATTAATTCATTTTTTAAATGTAGTCCCTACATATAACATATTTTTTCACGGTATATAAAGCCATTCAGCCACTCAAAAATAGTTAGTAGCAGGGTAAGACAAGGTAACCATGGTGAAGTTAAAGAGTCACGTCAACACCCACGGTAATAAAATGGGGACGACACGATGATTATTTTTGTGCACCGATAACTTAATTATTTTTAAGTGTCTCAATACAAACGGTCATTACAGTAACTGAAAGTGAAAGTAAACCGAACCGTTCATGTGCGACCTCTCTCTCGCCTTGGTTGACGCATTCTTCCAGTTTTATCTGGTTCAACCTCGAAGGAACCTTGACTGGGGTCTGAAACAAGCAAAACAGGGTTGAGGCTCAACATAAAAGCCACATATCCCTGCACATTCAAATCACTTTCTGACATTTCTAGTTCTATTAGGTGCTCTCAATATCTAGAATTGTAATATTTTATGCAATCTTTTTTAAATGGGGATCTGGCTTTGATTTTCCTTGGCATCTGTTAATCTGAGATTCCCTGTTTCAACCCCCAGACTGCTTATACAATCCAGTGAGGGCGTCAGTTTGACACCCTCTCTTTAGAAGACCATGTTTGTAGCATAGTGGTATACAATGGTGCAATTTATTGTATTTTGAAGCTGACACCAATTCTGCACAAAATAAGATGCTCGTATTGTTGTTTGTCTACCAGTAATGTCCAGCTACAATATCAACCTTACCTATTTATGTGATACTAGTCCAGCATGCCCTCTGTTACAGTAAAAATCACAATACCAACCTTACCCATTTATGTGATACTAGTCCAGCATGCCCTCTGTTACAGTAAAAATCACAATACCAACCTTACCCATTTATGTGATACTAGTCCAGCATGCCCTCTGTTACAGTAAAAATCACAATACCAACCTTACCCATTTATGTGATACTAGTCCAGCATGCACTCTCTTAAGTAATAATCACAATATTTGAAAGGTTTTAGTGCAAAACGCAATAAATTCCAATTCGGGTACAATTTTTGAACGGACATTTTTTAAATAAACATGTACACAAATGTACACAAAAATAGTATGGCCCTCCCTAACAGTTGCTATGGATTTGTATTCTTGAGATATTCTAATATATATGTAAGTCTTAATTTACACTATGGAGATGAAGCACAGACACAAGTTTCCCCCTGTAAAAATGGATATGTCACATTTGCCCTGATCTTGTTGCAAACCAAAACAATCAAATTGAAGGGTTTGTATTGATCCTTTCTCCGTGTGACCTACCGCTGGTGAATGTAAACAGGCACTGTTAGTGCCGTGTTCTATCTATTACACCTACCATTGGTGAACGTAAATACAAACTACTAGTGCTGTATTCTACCTATTACACCTACCACTAATTAATGTAAACACAAACTCCTAGTGCTGTATTCTACCTATTACACCTACCACTAATTAATGTAAACACAAACTCCTAGTGCTGTATTCTACCTATTACACCTACCAATGGTGAATGTAAACACAAATTCCCAGTGCTGTATTACATATATTACACATATCATTAGTTAATGTAAACACAAACTATTAATGCTGTATTATATATATATATATATTACACCTACCAATGGTGAATGTAAACACAAACTCCTATTACTGTATTCTATCTATTACACCTACCAATGGTGAATGTAAACACAAACTACTAATGCTGTATCCTATCTATTACACTTACCGTTGGTGAATGTAAACACAAACTACTAGTGCTGTATGCTATCTATTACACCTACCGTTGGTGAATGTAAACAGGCACTACTGGTGCTGTAACGTCTGATCCTCTCAATGTGACCGGCCTGGTTGAAATTACTACATGTAAAGTCCATCGCCCTAGGGAGAAAACAATTTTTATTTTACACAAGTTTCAAAGGTACATAAATTATATAAAAAATTACTGAAACCCTTCCAAAATTGTACCTAGTACAACAGTGTGAATCTTAATAAAGTGCATTAGTTTCAAGGTATCGAATCTAATAATTTATCATAATTACACAAGTACTATTTATGTTGTAACACACAGACTGCCCAAATTATATGTTTTGATGAACCATGATTAAGGTTAATATAATTTAACCATTATCTGTTTAATCTGATTGTTTCAACATGATGATAAGTTTTCAATAATAATAATTATTATTATTTTGTGTACTGGCACAACCAGTGGTGTGCACAGCACTGTATACAATATCTGTCTAAAATGGTACACAGTATCAAATACTTATAACATCACAGATAAAGTGATATGTAATATAACCATTTAGATAATTTTTAAATAATTAAAAAGCTGTGATAATATATATAATCAAGAACATCAGTGTTTGTGTTCACACCATTTTTGAATATTACATGTTTTTTTCGAGTGAGGATGTAATTTTTCATGTTTTGTCGCATCCCTTCGACCAAATTCTATGGTGGTTTGAAGTTGCCAGTAGGCCCGCATTAGGCAGGTTGCTTACAAAGAAATACGTCACATAATCCAAATTATGTCGACTAACGAAATTTCATTCTGCAACAGCGGAATGGTTGTGCACCTAGCGACAATATGAGAATGGAATACCCACGTCACCACAGGATCCCATTTTTTTAAACCCTAGCGCAAACACTGCATAATAAAGGCAATTTGTACATTAATTTAATAACAACATAACAATACTCTCTTCACAGCCTACCTCATTTGCATGTTTGATTCCAAAGACTCAATCTCGCCATTTGTCCCTGAACTTGCCATTGTAGATGCCATGAGAATGTTGATCATGGGTGCGCTGTTTGACCTCTTGAGTGGGTTCAGGAGGGTGGGCGTGGAGGTTGAACAGATCTCAGCCGCTGAAGCTGACGTACACATCGTAGGGGGATCAACCTCCATGGTGCTGCGAAAGAACGACAACAGGTCTTAGTATGTAGTTATATCAGAGTCTGTAAAGAGGCAAAGTCAGTTCTTATACAACACAATATCCACCTTAAAGGGAAATAATTTTTGGCCCGTCTTGAATTGGACAAAAGTGTGCGGACTTTCGAGTAGAAAGCCATTCACATCAATCACAGCCATTATTGGCCAGTTTATTTTTTTCCATTACAAACCACCTAAGCCATTTCTTTAATTAATACCGATCCATTTAATTAAATTCCACCAGTGTTATCAGTTGTAATTACCCGTCTTGGCCAGTGATCTGCCAGTCTTGAAGACCGGCAGATTAGTCTCTGGCTAAGCCCATGAGAGGATGTAGTCTATTTGTCTACTTCTAAGCAGAATTAGCGGACATGATAATTTGTAACATGAAGTTTGCTGTGTTGAACGTGGGAAAGTTGAACATCAAAGGGTACAGCAGTTAAAACAACCTGACTTGGCCGAATTGCCAATTTGAAACTTGATGTTTTGTTTACTATTTGAGCAAGTTCCTGTGGTCGTATCTTAAAATTGTTACAGTTGTTACAGTTGTTACAGTTGTTACAAATGTTACATTTGTTACAGTTGTTACAATTGTTACAGTTGTTACAATTGTTACAATTGTTACAGTTGTTACATTTGTTACAGTTGTTCCAATTGTTACAGTTGTTACAAGTGTTACAGTTGTTACAAGTGTTACAGTTGTTACAGCAATGTCAGCGTGTGTATTTGACATGCATGAACATTCAAATATAAAGGATATTAAATACTGTTGCATGCAGAGATGTAAATGACGATACACTTAGATGCTGACCCACGTTTTACAGGTTCTCTGAAGCATTTGTTA
This sequence comes from Escarpia spicata, assembly GCA_963995525.1. Taxonomy (NCBI): domain Eukaryota; kingdom Metazoa; phylum Annelida; class Polychaeta; order Sabellida; family Siboglinidae; genus Escarpia; species Escarpia spicata. Next base: position 45,344,816 of record OZ023207.1, read on the forward strand.
CATGCATGTACATGTATGCACCTATGGCTGGTGTACAGGAGTGTAGGAGAGAAGCATCTAGAGCATCAGACTCTCAATCGAGGGATATGTGAAGGACCTCAACATATTGGAGAAGACAGACTTCGTTATGAAATGACTGCAAAAATGGCAACTGAGAGGTGTTTGATTTACAGTCTAATTAGAAGTATTTCTCAATGCTCATTACACTGTTTGTAATAATAGTAATGAAATAGTTAAACTTCTAGCAGGCCATAGGCATAGTGCTGATGTTACAACATTTATCAATTACGATTTCGTTCATGGATCATGGTATTGAAACATCATTTTGACTTTTGATTTATAATGCTGTGCTAGATGATACCATACGTTACTCGTATTTGCATCTTTCTACTATTATTAGCATTAATCTACACCCTTCAATTAATGTGCCATGTAATGTAGTTGTGAGGGACGACGGGAGAGGTTCAACATAAATCGTGGTGAATCTCCGCCAGCGGCCAAGTCACTTAGTCTGTGTGGCTTCAAAGCAAATGAACAGAACATTGCCAATTTGCCATATAACATTTCTAAATATGTGGAAGTTTAATAAAATAATGTACACACTTAGCGTAAGCCGTACTGGCTGTTGTAATTTGGTGTATCAAACCACATAAATATTGATAATGTTAGAAATATAATTAGAACGAGCCCCACTTAGCACTTCGAGTCAGAATCTTTGTACTGAATGTAAAATATGGTTAATTATGTCCGTCGACACAACTTTCATACAACGACTTACTGTGTTTTATTTCAACACGCAGCAAACATCCGGACCAAGAAAGACGAATTATGACTGGTAGTAATCAACTGATCCACAGCAAGGAAAGAAGTAAATGAGTTATCGTGTTTATCGTCCTCGTCGAGTCCATGATGTCCATGTTGCTGTCGAAATATGGGCCTATAGTCATTCACAAGAAGATCTGTTCAATCGATAGGGAACATTTACGTCAAATATAATAATAAAACCGTCCATAATAATCATTGAATGTAGTTGGCAAACTACTCCACAATGTAATGTAAAACAGAGCCTAGTAATTTTCATAACAACTGCACAGTTTTCTGTATTAAACGTAGGGTAAGCATAATGTTTTCCTCATTTTATAACGAGCACACAGAACACTAGTTCTTTCATTCCAGCTAGCAATTGTCGTACATATTAGGTTTTTTTAAGATATTGATAATAATGTATAATATTCTAGTTTTATTTTGAATGCCTCGATATCATACTATCTCGAATTGAGACGTCCCAAAAAGTGATATTTCATAAACAATATACGGAACAGGGTATACGGTGTAATTTCCGCATGCGCGACTCTAATCGCGCGGCGAAGGCGGTGTACGAGAAGAAACGAGAAAATATGAGAACAGCAATGCCGATATGGTGGAGACAAATAATCATACATGTACACTAAAATGTTGACACCCACACGCGAATTGCTAATATATGCTTTACTTAAACTGAAAATAATGTAATTACCTGCCAATGTGGTTGAACTACCATATTATCGCCCATTTTACACTCGGGGGTCAGAGCATTATTTATTTATGTAAGAGGAAGAGCTGATATAAATTAGAATATAATAGAATATAACGTTATTTCAGTCACAATGCACATTTCTGAATATATTTACAATGGATTACAAAAAATAATACTGCAACCGAGGAGATCCTCTGGAAACCCCAAGTGGTTTATGTCGAGGACCACCTGGACAATCATTATATCAGTCAGGTTCCTTAATTATTCCATACAATTATAACGTATCATTAAAATAGTACATTCAACTGGAACAAAGTGAATAGTATATACATGAATAGGTGTTTTTATATAAATGAAATTGGTTGATATATGGTAGGCCCTATAGTTGTTTGAGTAGAAAAGGTTAAACATCAGTAATACATTGAATAAAACAAAAAATACTGTCAAAGTAGTACCAAGCTGTCTTCACAAAGGAAGATCTTGTCAGCATGCCAGCCATGCCTCAGTAACCATATGACACAATGCCCGGAATTGCAGTCATGGTAAGTGGATGCTCCCCACCAGTACAATTAAGATATTACCATCCAAATAATGTATATTCATATAGTCTAGTCATTATTTTATGTGGATGTAATATTCCGAAATAAAGTTATTGAATTGAAATATCAGATTATCCCAGCTCGCATTCAGGTCTACAGCAATTCTTTCTTCCCACGCACCGTCTTCTGATGGAAAGCCCTCCACGGGAATGTGTTGGCCGGTAGCTCCAACCATCCAGGCCTTTAGGGGAGCGGTTGTTTCACATTTCTAAGCCGTTGTCTGTGTTTTTACTCGCACCTCGTTCATACTTGGCTCGCACTTTGTATGTACTTTTTTTGTACCTTCACATATGGCACAGCACATTTGTATGCACACACACACACACACACACACACACACACACACACACACACACACACACACACACACACACACACACACACACACACACACACACACACACACACACACACACACACACACACACACACACACACACACACACACACACACACACACACACACACACACACACACACACACACACACACACACACACACACACACACACACACACGCATGCACACACATACATATCGGCGTCAAAATCCAGACTTATGGACTGTGCTGATTAACTACGTAGAAGTAGAAGTGGATCGCGAGTACAAGCTGTTACTCAGACTGAAGCATGGCAAAGCGCATATGGACCTGACGTCAGTGACGATATTCCAAACAACATTATTCTAACGGAGACAGCCAATCAAATTGCGTATTGTTTGGCTAGAATGTTCCAACAATCCATCGATATGGGTGAGGTTCCCCTTGACTGGAAACACGTACGCTAACATTTCACCAGTGTTCAAGAAGGGTGACAAACCATTCGCGGCAAACCATAGACCAATATCTCTAATTATCCTCGGTATATGCTGTAAACTATTTGACCATTATTATCTACAGTAACGTATAATTGACCACCTGGACTCTAATAACATCATCGTACGTATAGTATCAGCATGGGTTCAGAAATATATATTACGCTCCTTGAATTACTGCGTTCACTAGTGCAGAGCGAAGAATGCAGCCAGGATGAGCCTGGTCAACCCTCGCCTTACGCCACGAATTCCTTAAACGGCGTAAGCCTCTTGGTAGAAGCAAACCCCTGATTTTAATAGCAATTGTATAGCTGATTAGGGCCAGACCCTGTATTATGTATGAGCGTGTCTAAATTATGGTACGGTAATACATGCATAATTATAACGAAGGATATTATATATTCAGTGATACAGTCTGTATCTAACACACTGAATACAAAACACAAAATACATATAGGACGATGTTATAGTAGAACATAACCTGATATAAGCAGAATATTGTTAACGTCCATGTCAAACTTAAATGTTTAATGTTCATGTGACCGCGACGCCGCCTGACGATCGATCACTAAACATTACATCCCTCTTTTCATAGGGGAATATTCAAGCATCGTGCACAATGTTAGGCCTGTGTGTCCGGTCATACCTGGACTGCAATGGTGGGCCGCTCATATCGGGTGGTGCTTCGCGCAAGTCCATCGCCATGCAGTGGTTTGACGTCTCGATCCTGGGTTGTCTCGTTTGATGTGTCCGTCGCAAGTGTCGCGGGTCGCAGAACGTCGCTTCTGTAGTGTCTCGACTTGACATGTCGACTGTTGCGTCGGTAGACCGCATCGTCCCCCTTCTGAACGTTGTACGATCGTGGCGTGTTCTCCCTCACTGCATCCCAGATGGATTCGTTCTCTTTCTTTGTCAGGTCTCTCAGTGGGGCGGTGATGTCCGATAAGTTTGGCGCGCACTTCCCCAGGTACGTTGCCATTCCAAGCTCGGTCTCCAGCTCGTCCCTTGTGGTCGGTGGCGGCATCTGGCGTATGCCCTGGGCCTTGACTGGGTCTGGTCGCAGTCCGTCGGCGGATAGTATGTGTCCAACGTAGATGATTTGATTGATCCGGAAGACGCACTTATCCGGATTAAGTCTGATCCCTCGTTCTCGGGTCCTACGTAGTACTGCAACGAGCTTGGTGTCATGGTCTTCTCTGTTTTTGCCAAGATGTTGTCCACCACGATCGCGTCAACGCCAGCCAACCCCTCGTGTGTCAGGTCAATCTCTTTCTGTGCCGAGGTCACTCCAAACGGCAGTCGGGTAAACCGGTAACGTCCAAAGGGTGTGTTGAACGTGGTTAGCAGGGAACTCATGTCTAGCTTTACCTGCCAGTAGCCACTTGTCGCGTCTAGCACAGTGAACATATGTGCACCATGCAGCTTTGCTGCGACGTCCTCAACGGTCGGGCAAGAGTAGTGCTCGCGTTTGAGCGCCTTGTTGAAGTCGCGAGGACCTAAGCAAATGCGTAACGGCCCATTCTTCTCCTCTACGATCGTGGTGGAGTTCACCCACTCGGTTGGTTCATCAACCTTTACGATTATGCCAAGTGATTTGTCTTTGTCTAGCTCGGCTTTCAAACGGTCCCGTAAAGCGAACGGGACACGCCTGGGTGCGTGTATCACGGGGCGCATTTCCGGTTTGGTATGCATCGCGTGAGTCCGCGGAAATTGTCCAAGTTCATGGAATAGCTCCGGGTACTTCTCAGCAATGTCTCTGGGGACGTTCTCGGGGAGGCTCTCCATCTTCACTATGGCCACCTCGGTCTGGGTCATCTTCAGTATGCGGTCTTCAATTTGTACCAGCCCCATGGTTATGCATCAGTTGATCCCGATGATGGGAGTCGCTTTCAAGTCTGTGATGAAGAATTATAGGGAGTGCTTATTCCCCCTGAGCTTCCACTCAATCTTGCAAGTGGTGGGTACTTCGCGTCCACCATATCCTGCCAGTTTGATTCGGGCGGCTTCAAACGTTTGGTGCGACACTCGGCAAGCTTGTCAAATGCTGAGATAGGCAGCATGTTGATCTCGGCTCCGTATGGATTCCACCAAAAATCTTTAGTTTTCAATACAGATCAACCATATTTGGTATGCAGATACATACCAACATAGTTAAGGTTTTTTTATGTTTCGCATAAATTATGCAAATTAAGTATCCAATATGGCCGCCATAATAGGGAAAATTAGGTATTTTTTGCCGCGCTCTAACCAAAAACGTATTCAAGTTACAAGCTTGTAATTTAGCACAGGGATTACTGTTATGCATATCTACTGCATGAATATCACAGAAATCAGATATGTTGTGTTGTTTACGTGAAAAAAGATTTTTTGTCGAAAAAAACTATTTTGTGTAACTTTTTCACATAATTAACACCTATAATTCAGAAACCATTAAATATATTATGATTTCTTTTAATTCATGCAGTAGATATACTCATTAGGCACTGCGGTGCAAAATGTTTTGCAGTTATATCCAGTATTTATTCTACTAGAGCGCAGCAACTTTAAGTACTCACAGCAAAAATGGTATTCCGAGAAAACGATGATAAAGTAATTTTTATAACCAAATTCTAGCAAAAGCCATCCAAAGAAACCTCAATATTGCCACTTTTTATTACTTTTTCAGCTAATATACTAACTGCATATTGAGGTAAGGATATGAAAGTACATAAATAGCAAAGAAAGTCCTTTTCCCAAAAAATTTCAAAAATCACTTTTTGAATCCATACTACCTACCTTAAACTTCATTGGGATGTTGTCACGCCCAACGCGTACGGTTGTCCCCCAACCTTGACAGCTTATACCGGCTGTAAGGCATCCGATGGCAGAGTCTTGGCTCGCTGCGTCGTAGTCGGAGTTATCGATTGTATGCACTTGCCGCGGATGTCTCTTCGGTCGTACCACAGCACCTGGTTTTTCAGCTGTCGTACGGCACATCATAGCGAAGTGGTTCATCTTTCCGCAATGGTTGCAGAATCTTCCCTGTGCAGGGCAAGTCTCCCTGGCTGCATGGGAGCTTCCACACTTGCACATCATGGCGAAGTGATTCATCTTTCCGCAATGGTTGCAGAATCTTCTCTGTGCAGGGCATGTCTCCCTGGCTGCATGGGAGCTTCCACACTTGCACATCATGGCGAAGTGGTTCATCTTTCCGCAATGGTTGCAGAATCTTCTCTGTGCAGGGCAAGTCTCCCTGGCTGCATGGGATCTTCCACACTTGCACATCATAGCGAAGTGATTCATCTTTCCGCAATGGTTGCAGAATCTTCTCTGTGCAGGGCAAGTCTCCCTGGCTGCATGGGATCTTCCACACTTGCACATCATAGCGAAGTGATTCATCTTTCCGCAATGGTTGCAGAATCTTCCCTGTGCAGGGCAAGTCTCCCTGGCCGCATGGGATCTTCCACACTTGCACATCATGGCGAAGTGGTTCATCTTTCCGCAATGGTTGCAGAATCTTCTCTGTGCAGGGAAAGTCTCCCTGGCCGCATGGGATCTTCCACACTTGCACATCATAGCGAAGTGGTTCATCTTTCCGCAATGGTTGCAGAATCTTCTCTGTGCAGGGCAAGTCTCCCTGGCTGCATGGGATCTTCCACACTTGCACATCATAGCGAAGTGATTCATCTTTCCGCAATGGTTGCAGAATCTTCTCTGTGCAGGGCAAGTCTCCCTGGCTGCATGGGATCTTCCACACTTGCACATCATAGCGAAGTGATTCATCTTTCCGCAATGGTTGCAGAATCTTCTCTGTGCAGGGCAAGTCTCCCTGGCTGCATGGGATCTTCCACACTTGCACATCATGGCGAAGTGATTCATCTTTCCGCAATGGTTGCAGAATCTTCTCTGTGCAGGGCAAGTCTCCCTGGCCGCATGGCATCTTCCACACTTGTTGCATGCATCGTCACCGAAATCCCTCCTTCGAGCCCGGTCCGTCCTTCTAGCGATCGCTACAAATCCCTACACCACACTGTTCGCTCAATCAACAACACGTGGCCGTGGTGAGCGATTTATTTGGAGCCGACCAGGACACGGGTTTACGCCAACAGCTTCTTCAACAGAACTATAAAGAAGTGGAACGATCTGTCTGAAGCAGTTGTGTCTGCAGTCATAGTGGACACTTTTAAAGCTAGACTGGGCACATACATAAAGTTCATGCATTGCTATTGCACACACCCCTTATTGGCGTAATTAGTTTAGGAGTTTTGACACACACACACACACACATGTATATATATATCTGTATTAATTGGCAAAAATCCTAAGCTCATTACCCAAATATGGGTGTGTGTGCAATAGCAATGCATGAACTTTATGTGTGTGCCCAGTCTAACTTTAAAAGTGTCCACCATTGCTCCATGATATATATATATATGTAAATATATATATTGTTCGGAGTTATACAACATTCAGACCAACGGAGATCCAAGTGTTCTAGCCAGCCAAGAATCATCAAATGAGGACGACTTTCCAATTTTACGTGAACAAGTGGAGATAGCTGTAAGATCACTGAAGAGGGGAAAAGCTGCTGGATTTGACAACATCCCAGCAGAACTGATAATGAACGGAGGAGAAATGGTGATAGACATCCACACCAACATCTACAACAAAATCTGGCAGACTGGAGAGTGGCTAACAACATGGACTCAATCACTGATAATTACTCTCCCCAAGAAAGGCAACCTACAACAATGTCTAAATTACTACCGAACCATCAGCCTCATTAGCCATGCGAGCAAAGTAATGCTGAGAGTCATCTTGAACAGAATGAAACCACAAGTAGAAGAGATCATCGCCGAAGAACAGGCGGGCTTTCGCAGTGGAAGAAGCACCACGGAACAGATATTCAATCTTCGTGTTCTGGGTGAGAAATACATGCAACATCAACAGGAACTATTCCATGTCTTCATTGATTTCAAGAAGGCATTTGACAGGGTGTGGCATGCCGCCCTATGGGCAACAATGAAGAACGACAATATTGGACGAAAACTAGTACACACCACCGAGCAGCTATACGCTAAAGCTAGCAGCGCAGTACTGGTGCAAGGCGCTGTAGGTGAATGGTTCCACACATCAGTCGGAGTCCGTCAAGGATGCCTCTCGTCACCTACATTATTCAACATTTTCCTGGAACAAATAATGACAGATGCCCTGGAAGATCACACTGGCACAGTCAACATTGGAGGACGCATCATCACCAATTTACGGTTCGCTGATGACATCGACGGGTTGGCTGGAAGTGAAGAGGAACTTGTGAACCGACTGGACGAAACATCAGCCAGACATGGAATGGAAATTAGCACAGAAAAAATCAAGCTAATGACAAACAGCAAAAATGCAACGAGGTCCCGAATAACTGCCAATGGACGCGAACTGGAAACAGTAAGTCAATTCAAGTACCTCGGAGCTATTATCATTGTCGAGGGTTCCATGAACGAAATCCTTGCAAGATCTGCGCAAACAGTAGCAACACTGGCGAAATTGAAACCAGTTTGGAGAGACAAAAACATCGCACTAAAATCTAAACTTAAACTAGTACGTACACTGGTCCTTTCCATCTTTCTGTATGCATGCGAATCATGGACCCTCACAGCGGAACTGCAAAGAAGAATTGCTGCATTGGAAATTAAATGCTACCGAAGAATCCTCGGTATTTCCAACACGACCACATCACCAACGATGAAACCAGAAAAAACCATCACTCAAAATGTGGGATATTACGAAGACCTGATGACCACAATAAAAAGGAGGAAACTGAGATGGTATGGTCATGTAGCACGATCAATCGGGCTCACAAAAACAATACTACAAGGAACAGTGACGGGGAAAAGAAGACAGGGAAGGCAGTGGAAGAGATGGTCAGACAATATTGCAGAATGGACTGGGGAGACCTTTGCAGAAACTCAGACATTATCACACAACCGCTAAACATTCAGCAATGCAGCGCCCCTATAATAATAATAATGTTTTATTTCAGACAAAAGTCCACATGTACATGCAATACAAGTAAATAAAAATAAAAAAAAGTACTAAATAACTAAAATACAAAGATATAAATGCACATGAAATAAAAAACAGATGGTTAATAAGATATATGTAAAATGTGCGTTCAACTTTAAGTATACAATTGGATAGTCCAATATTTAAACATTGGACTTCTAAAATGTATATCAGTATAATAATAATTCACAAAAAGTGGATTTTCAGACCGTTCAAGACGACATAATAAGCTATATATGGATGAACGCATACGTTCATTAAAATATTTAACACAGTTTGTAGCAAACATAAAACTTGCAGCGTGATGAGAAATTTTGTAAAATTCTAAAACTGTTGTTATAGGCAACAGTATTATCTTTCAAACTCTGTTTTTTTTTTATTTATACCAAAGACTTGAGGTGTACATAGCACCTCAGTAAGAGAGAAATAGGTAAGGTTTAATGGTAGAGCTGCAAAGGCGAAATTTTCGTGCTAAGACGTTGGCCTGAGCATATAGGGATATTTTCTATCTGGCAATGTCATCATCGTCAGTAAGATTATTGTTAATTATATGACCCAGATATTTACATTTAATAGTGTGAGGTAACGGACGATTATTGAGAGTGACAGGATGACTATTTTTCATGTCCTGAGGTTTGTTGTCAATAACAATACAATATGATTTGTTGGCCTTATATGTTATGTTAAACATTTCGCCATACTTGGCACAACAATCTGTTGGTTTTCTCAACCCAGAAACACTAGGTGAAAAAATACAGAGATCATCTGCATACATCAAATGGTTCATTATGGTGTCAGCATAAAGACATCCAATTTGTAAATTGTTAAGATTTACACTTAAGTACAGAATGCGCACTATGACCCAGGCGGGTTACGGGAGCAGTAAGAAGTAAGTAAGAAGATATATATATATATATATCATCATCATCATCATTGTGCAGCTGTGACATTCTCGTAACGACACGATTTAATAATGGAAACAGGTTTAATCACAAAGCCAACACCGAATACAAAACAGGCAACCCGCGTCACACCTCTCCTCCTCCGCGCTCGTGCACACCGCTCTCCCGTGCCGGAGTCCCGCAGGGGTGTCACAATTTGTGCAGACAGGGGGATCCATGTCACATTCCCCCTCCCTTTAACACGTTCGTCCACGAACGAAACTCATGGATCCTTCCAAGATCACGATATATAACAAGTGTATACAATTATGCAGAACAATTCGAGAAAGAAAGAACAAAAAATTGATTATGCAACGTCCTTCATGAAATATAAATGTTCATCATTGTCCGGAGAATGTTCGCATACGTAGATTAAGTGTCCGTTAACTAACACATATCAAGCATCGTTGATGAAAGTAACTGCTCCATATATAGCGAATGGTCTGGGGTGATGGTGGCGATATAAGCAACGTCCAATGTCACTTTCTTGACTGTAGCGGCACCCTCGCAAACTGTGACGACGCACGTGATACGGTGAGTGTGTACCACCATGGCACTACACTTTCTGGTGCTGGAGTTTCTTCAGTATGGAGACATCTCGCCATGTGTAACAAGTTTGAACTCCCTTTTTACCCTATCATCATGAGTACGAGCCTAGGGACAAGTTGATCGCCAGACGTGTCGTCAAGAATTTAGTGTTCAGCAGGGCGGATTCTTCCTCCAGATGACTGCCTCGTGCTCAGTCAACAGTTGCTAGTGCAAGTAGGCAACCGCACTAGAGATGGCCGTGACACTAAAACAAACTAAAATACATGGCATAGAACAATGTTAAAAAAAAATTCAACAAGTACATCCACACCATATTTGGCATGGCACTCTCAACCAAGCTTACACACGACAGTAATGTACCAAACAAAATTGATACAAAGGTTACTGTCTGCCTGGAAACCAATAACACGGTATTCCGCAGGCGAATGTGTTTCAAATGTGGAACTGACGAAGCAGAGCACGGTTACTGCATTATCATTCTACCATGTTAAGTGCAACAGATTCTTTTAAAACACTAAGGCGACCAAACTATGGCGTGAGTAGCTTTCTTCACTGCTGGTGAGTGATGTCAGACTGCGTGCAACTGCTAACAGAAATCTGCATATCCATCATGTCACCCACAGTTTCTGAGACATCGCTGGAGAAAGTCATACATCTGTCCTAGCACTCGTTCAAAGACTAACACATTGACTTTGTTTCGCCCAAGATTACGAGCATGTACTCAGCGATGTGTTGACCTATAGATCAAGCAAAGTGGGTGGGCGACGTGTGCGTAGGCCACGACGAAGGTTTATATTATCGTCGGTAGCCGCCTCTGGGGGGCTGACTACCTCGCTATCATCACCAACAGTACGATCATCCGGAGCCTGTACTCGAGGTTGGGCAGCAGGAAGCTCTGGAGTCTGTGTCCAGCGTCCTGGGTCTGGAGAGCATATTTCGGTGTCCATTGGTAGGTCATTGGTCAACCAACTGGTTAGTGGATCATCATTGTCCTCCACATATTCTTTTAGATGGTCGATGTGGTCGACTATTGTTCGGTCCCCTGCAGAGCGTTGTATCGCAACAGTCACTCCAGAAGGACGACCCACCACTAGGTATGGACCAGACCATCGGACTCCACCTTTCATCTTAGCTGTGGCTGTGCTGTAACGCCATACCCAGCTCCCTTTCGGAAAATTTACTGGAGTCGCCTTCATGTCATATGCGGTCTTCTGGCGAAGGGAGGCCTTGCGACTTTCCCGTCGAGCTATGCTGTGGCTTAACTCCATGGCGTCACGAAGCCATTCGCCATACCGAGTTGTACATTGTGGGACATGTGCCCTGGGGGGTCCCTCGATTTGTAGATCGAGTGGAAGGACAATCTCATGACCCAACAACATCCGGTATGGGGACACCTTAGTACTGGTGTGTACCGTAGCACGGTATGCGCACAAGGCATATGGAAGATGGTCTTCCCAGTCTTGTGGGTGTAGCCTGGCATATGTGAAAATCATATCTTGGAGGGTACGGTTAAAATGTTCAACCAATCCGTCTGATTGCGGACGGTAAGGTGTAGTTAGCGTCTTGTCGATTCGCATCATGCGACACACCTCCTGAAGAATGTTATTGTCAAATTCCCTTCCCCGATCGGAATGAAGCTGTCTTGGACAGCCAAATCGACAGAATACCTCTGTGACTAGTTTATCGGCTACTGTGAGTGCTTCTTTGTCGGGTATGGGGAAGGCTTCAACCCATTTCGTGAAATAATCTTCGACGACTAGAACGTATTTGTTTCCGCTTACCGAGTTGGGCATTGGACCTATAAGGTCCATAGCTATACGTTCCCAAGGAACTCCTACTGCCATCTGAGTCAGAGGAGCGCGGTGTGGAGCCGATGCCGGTTTGCACTGTCCACAGTCCCTACACAGGGTTAGCCACCGACTGACGTCCTCTGACATCCTAGGCCAATAGTAACGTCGTTGCAGGGAGGCAAGTGATTTGTTATGACCCATGTGCCCTCCAAGGCGGTCGCAGTGTACCGCCTGGAAAAGTCGCCGTCTCATTGGCGAAGGGACCACAAGTTGGATTATCTCTTCGGTGTCACAACTGGCTTTCTTCTTACGATAGAGAATGCCATCCACTATGGTCAACCTATCCCATTGTTGCCATAAACACTTGGCCATGTAATCTTGGTCCCTGATTTGTGCAAACGGTGGTCTCTGGGTGCGGGTATCCTTGTGGCGGAGCATACAATCAATGCTCTCGTCTTCGCTTTGCCAGCGACGTATGTCCGGTAACGTCACACCTGGGACCCACTGCACTGCAAATACTCCGCGCCTTTCTCCGGAGATGATGAACATTCACTAAAGTGGCTGTTGGAACCAGATTGGCAAGATTTGCCAGAAGTTTTGGGTGGATCCACGATTTGTTCAGCAATCTCGCCCAACAAGAGATTGTCATTGGACAGTGCAGGGACAACATTGTGATTTGAATTGGGCTGCTGTAAGGCTTGTTGCTCACTGCACGTATTTGGAGTACAATCCTTGCACTCTGACCGCTTGCATGGTCGTGACACCTTGCGGGAGAGTGCATCAGCATTACCCATCGAGCTTCCTGGTCGATGAACAATCTGGAAATCATAGGTACCAAGGGTGACGAGCCACCGTGCAACCATTCCTTCAGGTTCTTTAAAATTAAGTAACCATGTCAGTGACGCATGATCTGTGATAATGGTGAATGGTCGGCCCCACAGATAGTGGTGAAATTGTTTGACAAAGGTCACTACTGCCAACAACTCCCTGTGTGTTGTGCAGTATCGAGTCTGCGTACGACTGAAGGTCTTAGATGCATAGGCAATGACCTTCTCACCACCCGCCTGGCGTTGTGAAAGTACACTACCCATAGCCTCTGCACTCGCATCGGTATACAAAACAAACTCGTCATTTCGAGTGGGGTATGCCAAAACAGGCGTTTCACAAAGGGCCTGTCGAAGGGCTCGGAACGCCTTCTCTTTGGTATCTGACCAGGTAAAAGAACGCTTTGCCCTCGTCATGACCGTCAAAGGGCTGGCAATGTGAGCAAACGATGGTATAAAGCGCCGATAATAGGATGCTAAGCCTAAAAATCGACGAACTTCTTTTACCGTAGTAGGCAGAGGCCAGTCTCGCACTGCAGATACCTTTTGTGGATCTGTAGCAATCCCGTGTCTAGAGACTATGTGGCCAAGATAGGAAACCTCAGTCTGGAATAGCTTACACTTCTTGGCTTTCATCGTCAAACCAGCAGCACGAAATCTGTCCCACACTGTAGTGAGGCGGTGCAATGTCTCTTCGAAGGTCTTTCCATAGACGATAACATCGTCAAGATAAACCAAACAACTTTTCCAGCAGAACCCTCTCAAAACGAGCTCCATCAAACGCTCAAATGTTGCCGGGGCATTGCACAGCCCAAAAGGCATGACCTTCCACTGGAAGAGACCTTGCCGCGTACTGAATGCGGTCTTCTCTTTATCTCGTTCGTCCAGTTCCACTTGCCAGTAACCAGATACCAAATCAAGGGTACAAAACCACTCAGAGCCAGCCAGAGCATCTAATGTATCCGAAATCAACGGCAGGGGGTATGCATCCTTTCGGGTGACATCATTTAATCGACGATAATCTACGCAAAACCGGACTGTACCGTCTTTCTTCTTTATAAGGACTACCCGACTACTCCATGAACTAGTGCTCGGTTCTATGATATCCTTATCCAGCATGGACTGAACTTCTCTTGCTTCTATCTCTTGTTGAGCCACCGGAAGGTGTCGAGCCCGTTGGCGGATTGGATAAGCATCGCCAGTATCTATCCTATGCTTTGTAAGACCAGTCGTACCCAACTGGGAACTAGTCTCAACAAAAACATCCGAATAACGTCGGAGAGCGGCTCGCACAGCATCTTGCTGAGACAAATTTAGTTCTGCTGACAGTTCAGAAGACAACTTGTCTAGCGCTGGGGGAAGTTGTTCAGACGTAGATTTGGAATACGTCTGTCCTGATTCAGCATATCCTTTACAAGGCAAGTCCTCGTCTGATACATTGAAGACCTCAATGCATGGCACCGACTGTAGCACACCAACTGTGCCACCTTTACGGAGAAATATCGACTCATCCGTGGGGTTTAGGAGTACCACTGGTATGTGCTTGGTACCACTTGAAACCAACGATGCACCCATAACAACCCCGGTATCAGTCATTAGACTAGCACTTGGTGTCAGCAAGGTGGTGCTGCCACAAGCATACTGTAGCTTATTTTCAGCTCTTCCAGTAACAACTAGTTCCATGGCTGGCGGAATTTCTACAGATTGCTCTAGGCGGACACGTTCAACTGTGTCTTGCTTACCTTGTTTGGTCAATGCAAATGTTGTGGGCCCAATCTTCAGCAACCCATCCCGCATCGACATTTCGCACCCATGTTCACGGAGGAAGTCCAACCCAAGAATTCCACCACGTTCTCGTAGATCAGCTACTACGACATCTTGTGATGTGTGGAATCCATCAAATGCCAACTCTAGGGTTGTCTCGCCAAATAATTTCATCTGGCCACCATCTGCTGTTTGTAGCTGAGTGTGTATAGGATGCAACGGAGGGCGATGACTAGCGGCGATACCCAAGTAAGTTTGATGGTCAATTAATGACACTGCGGCACCTGTGTCCAAAAGTAGGGGACATTCCATGCCATACATGCATGTACGAATCACCCAGCCATCAACTGGCTTCACTCTGTAAAATCGTGGGTGTACACCAAGATTACTGGTAGGTGGCACATGTTTGTCTACTTCATTTCTCGGATCAGTGTTCGGAGAAAGGCTAGTTTTTCCCGGGTTTATTCTAGCCTGTCCCCGTTTGGGGAATCCGGCCCTGTCCCATTATGCGAACGAGGAGTTTTGCTGCGCCACTGCGAGTTAGAAGCCTGACCGTCGAACCTGGATCTAAAGTAGGTCTGACGACGACGTGGTGCTGAGCAATAGCGTGCAATGTGGCCCTGCTGTCCGCAGTTATAGCAGGTGATATGCAAATGTTGAGTACTGCGACTATGATCTGTCTGTCGTGTGCTCGAGACTGGGGTACCATGATCATTACCTCCATGCTGCGAGCGTGTTTGCAACACGATATTTAGACGAGATACTAGTGCGTCAATTTCGGTATCATCATTGGCATATGTGTTATCACAGCTCGCCTCATAGCACCTCGGTGTTGCTAGAGTATATATACCGCCATTGTCTGGTTTAACGGTACACTGGGTAAACTGTTCACTCTTCTCGGCAATGTGTACGAGCCTTTCGAGAGGCGCATCACTCTCAATAGAGCATAGTCTCTGAGTGAATTCATCAGTCAAGGTGGCTATAAACTGCTCTTTGACCAGTGACATACGACTGCGCATATCGCAATTCGGATATGCCTGACGAGCCAGGTCAAGCAGTTCGTTGGTAAAAACTCGCAACGGCTCGGTAGCACCCCGTTTGCGTTGCCTAAACCTGCGTAGAGCGACTCCGCTACCGAACTGGCTATACTGCCAGACCAGTGCCGCACGGAGAGAACGGTAGTCTTTCGGCTGGACGGTATGTATCACCAAACGGTAAGCTTCCCCCACGAGAGCCATCTCCAACTGGAGGGCACGTTGGCCAGGTGTCCAACCGCAAATATCGGCAATCGTGTCGAAACGATTAAGAAAATCGTCCACTGTGTTGGCATCTTTACTGCCCGAGAACGTCGGCAATTTTGGGCATTTTTCCAATCCGGCGTGCCATAGCCGTAACTTGACCTCGTCCGGCGTTAAAGGGTTAACGGGCATTGTTGTGGACGGAACCGCTGGCGTAGGTGGAAACAGTTCAGCGTGCGGGGCATCCTCGAAAGCTCCCGACATATCAATGCGATAGGGTGTTAACCTGTCAACAGTCGAAGGGAACTGAGGCGTAGCATAACGATAGGGGCTGCCCAGCTCAACAGCCCCTAGCCTTAGGCTTCGATCGGCTGAATGCGCCATTTGCATTTGCGAAAACAATTACGAACTTGGATGGAAATAACGAGATAAATCAAGGTTAAAACATGAAACGAACAGTACTTCCCTGTAATGGCTGATGTGACTGGTCACGGCACCAATGTGACATTCTCGTAACGACACGATTTAATAATGGAAACAGGTTTAATCACAAAGCCAACACCGAATACAAAACAGGCAACCCGCGTCACACCTCTCCTCCTCCGCGCTTGTGCACACCGCTCTCCCGTGCCGGAGTCCCGCAGGGGTGTCACAATTTGTGCAGACAGGGGGATCCATGTCACACAGCTGTAGTGTCCCGTGGTTGGGTGAAGGCCTCAGCATGTCGTTTCCAAATCTACCTGCCTTGCGCTATCCTGTGCCAGACGGTACCCTTCCAGTACTCGTCTAGTTCGTCTCTCCACCGTCTCGCCGGTCTTCCTTTAGATCGTTTCCCTTCATAAGGTCTCCAGGTTGTGATACGCGATGTCCATCGGTTATCTCGTAGTCTGCTGATGTGCCCTGCCCAGGTCCACTTCTGTTTTCTGATTTTTGTTCTATCACGTCTATGACCTTTGTCTTCTCTCTTATCCAGATGTTTGTTTTTCTCTCCCGATATGTGATGTTTAATATACCTCTTTCCATCTTTGGTTGTGCGGATGGTAGCTTGTTCTTTGCCTGGATGGTGAGTGCCAATTTTTCCGCGCCGTTGGAAGTACGCATGAGTTGTAGACTTATCTATTCAAGCAGGTTGCAAAGTTACCCTTGAAGATGTCGCGGTGTTTGGCGAATGCTGGCCAGCCGGCGATGATTCTTCTTTGGATCTCCTTGTCTTGGTTTTTGTTTTTGATACTGTATCGCTGTCCCAGTAGACGTATCTTTCAACGTTCTCTGTCTACGTGGTGTTGATATATATTGGTGTGTCATTTTTTAGCATCCCTTTTGTCTTCGGAATGTTCATCTTCAGACCTTGTTTGTCACTTTCATCAGCTAGCTCCTGTAGCATTGTTTGTAGTTCTTGCCGTATAGTAGCGCATATGGGTATGTCGTCGGCGAAGCAAAGATGACTGAGATATTCTCCGCCTATCATCAAGCCTCTGGTTTCCTAGGGCAGTCTTCGGAATATGCTTTCGAGTGTTGCCGTAAAACACCTTGGGCGATATGGTGTCACCCTGTCGTACTCCTCTCTTGATGTTGATCTTGTTGCTCTTTTGGTGTAGGTGGACTGTCACCGAGCTGTTGGTGTAGATGTCTTTCAGGAGTTCGATGCACACGTCTTCTATCCCCTGTTCTTGAAGGGAGTCGAAAGCGTTCTCGTAGTCGACGAAAGCGATGCAGAGAGGGATATTATATTCTCGGCACTTCTCTTTCAGTTGGTTTACGAAGTGTATGTGGTCTGTCGTTGAGTACGTGAATCCTGCTTGCTCTCGTGATTGGTTTTAGTCGAGTGTCTCCTCTAGCCTATTCGTTAGTATCTTTGTGAGTATTTTGTAGATGTTTAATAACATACATCGGTCTGTAGTTTTTTTTAAAGTATTTCTTATTTCCCTTCTTGAAGATTATCAACATCTTCTCTTCTTGGAGATTATCAACATATTTCTGCGTACTCTATTTGTTATTTACGGTCGCCGTTATCCACTATTTCGTGTGCTACTTCCGTTCGGTACACCCTCACCCCCAGTGTATATATGATGACATGTGTTACAGAATTGTTCATGCAGCTCTTTCTCTGTTTGTATAAATGTACACCAACTATTGCGTAGGTTGGTAATGGGCAATCCAAATTTATTAATTCACAGGGATTGCCACTGTGCACAGACAATCTATACAGTGTATTTCGCATCCTGTGCACATACAGGTACATAAAGATTACTGATCTATGTACCGCATATGCTATGTACTACAATTTGTACATATATATAATAAGTTTCCATTCTAGCTAGTTAATTAGTGACTGAAAAAAACCCTTGGATGCTGTTAGACATATTTACAGCATACGAACTGTCACAGATTTACAATATATAATTCAAGGGAAAAGATACCTCTGTGCATACTGCGCACCTTCTATATTACTAGCTAGATTATTTACCGCAATTTGCTATATACAAAAGTGGGGGGCTCGAACCCCCACCCCTTGACAATATTCATGGAACATGTCTATCTAGTGATCTCCTCCTTGAAGGTCTGTGGACAGCTCATAACAGACCCTATGGCCCAAGCACAAGCTCTGAACAACCACTTCCAGGTCGTCTTCAGTGAAGGAACGGAGTATACTGATGAAGAATTCCAAGCCCGGTGCCAGATGAGTTATGGTGAACATTCATCCACGCTGACTGACCTCATCATATCAGAGGAGGACATTTACAAGATTCTCACCAAACTAGATCCTTACAAGGCCTGTGGCCCGGACCAGTCCATGGGTACTCAGAGAACTGGCAACTGAAGCAGCCCCGATTTTGACTACTATCTATCATCACAGGCGAAGTCCCATTGGACTGGAGAAAACCCAACATAACGCCCGTTTTTAAGAAAGGCGAGCACTATGATCCAGCAAACTACCGCCCCGTATCCATCACAAGCGTTCCGTGCAAGATCCTAGAACTTGTCATCGTCAGCGCTCTGATGAATCACCTCAAAAGCAATGGAATCCTCAGGTCAGAACAACACGGCTTCCGCAAATTAAGATCCTGTGAAACACAACTACTGGACTTCATGGAAGAACTCAGCGAGAACATGGAACAAGGCCACCAAGCCGACATCAAAATAATGGACTTTGCGAAAGCCTTCGACCTGGTTAACCACAGTCTCCTACATAAGCTACACCACTATGGAGTCCAAGGCAAAGTCAACCAGTGGCTCGGGGCTTTCCTCAGGAATCGGCGGCAAACAGTAGTGGTTAACAATGCTACCTCAGACTACGTCAGTTGTCGGCCCAGCACTATTCCTGGCCTACATCAATGACCTCACAGAACAACTCACTTCGCGGACACGCCTATTTGCTGATGACACCGCTGTCTATCGCCTCTCCTCCACTGACCACGACCAACACCAGCTACAACTCGACCTCCACCGACTGGAAAGCTGGGAACAACGATGGGACATGGCTCTCCACCCAGGGAAATGTATGACTCTCCCTGTCACCCGTAGAGGACCATAGCGGAGTGTCAATACATACTCCATGGCCACCTCTGCCAAGTATCTCGGCGTTACCATCACCCGAGACATCTGCTGGGACCAGCACATTGACAACATCTGTGCTAAAGCCAACAAGACCTTAGGTTTCTTACGTCGCAGCATCAAGATCAGCGCCACCCAGCAGCATACAAGACTTTCGTTCGTCCCATACTGGAGTATGCCTGCTCAGTCTGGGACCCTTACACGCAGCGCAACATTGACAAGATCGAGGCAGTTCAGAGAAGAGCCGCTCGGTTTGTGGTCAACCAGTACCAGAAGACATCTAGTGTCACCACAATGATCAACAGACGCAAATGGCCTTTCCTCCAGTAATGCAGAAAGGTGGCAAGATTGACCATGTTACATAAAATCCTTAAAAACCAAGCCGTAATCGATCGCTCCAAACTCCATCCTGCTCCGATCAGACAAAGAAGAGGACACTCACAGCAGTTCTGCAGAACCAAGTACAGACAACATTCTTTCCTCCCCAATACCATCAAAGACTGGAAAGATCTGCCTGAAACAGCTGTAGCTGCCAGCACCCTTGACACTTTCAAAGCAAGGGTGCCACAAAACTAGATATTACATAGTTATATTAGACATAGGGGTATGGATTAAAATTTAATTTCATTATTTATTATTCATTTAAATGTTTTACATTTGATTTAATTTGTGTTTGTTTGCGGTTTTTTATTTGGGTTTATTTTATTATTAATTTAAAACTTTTATAGTGATCGAATGTTCTCCACAGGTCTGTCACTCTAGATATTCTTCTCTTGGTAATATCAAATTCTACCTCCTCGCAACCCCCAAAGAGCGGCAGAATAATCAGCAAGTTGATTGTGGCCGCCAAAAGGATGATGATGATGATGATCTGATATTGACCATGCTAAATTGCAGATAATTATTATATGAAAAACAATACATGTACACCAGAGACACACTGGGAGGGTGGGAGGGAATCAACATTTTGGTGATAACTGAAGGCGAAGTATTTTGAACGGCAATGCGAATCGAACTGAACGAGAACCACGATTCTCTGTTCCTACTGCAAACATTTTCTCGCGTCCGCGCTGCTGGCCAATAGCGTGCCGCTTAGGTGACGCGGTTTAATTAGCATTCTGGGCCAGCTTAATTAAGCGCTGGGGCGATTTAAAGGGGTGTGCAGTATTAGAGGGGTAACATGTTGTCTTTACCACCTAGCTTATGCGCTAGGTGCTAGCTACTTTGTTACACAAAAAAGCTTTTCATCCTGAAGGCCAACAATTAATTTCTCGTCGTTTCTTCATCAGTGCTCGTGTCGATATTCTCGTCACTACATGCCTGTTGATTGCTTTGGCTACACGTGTTGCACTTAGTTGGATTATCTCAGTGATGTATTTGCTCATGGTGTCGATGTTGTGTAGTTCTCGAATCAATTTCGCAATACGAGTTGGAATTCGATATTGTTTGTTCCTAGTTATGTGGTATGTACACTTGGTGGTCTCTTGTTTATCAACTTCTTCCTTTCAGCCTTGATGTCCAGTTTGATGTTGCTCATTACCATTCTGTGATCGCTTCCGATGTTGATTTGGTTGATGACAGTTATATCAGTGACCATGTCTTGCCTCTTTGTCAGGATGTACTTTTTATGTTGCCCATTTGACCAAGGTGTCACGTACCTCTTTCGTTTCTCACACATAGGCCAAATTTGCCTGTTGTCGTTTCCGAAATTGTTCCGAAAGTGTTCGTTTCCCTACTTGCGCATTAAAGTGTCCCAACATTATCGTGTAATGGCTTTGCTTTTCAAAGGTCTCATCCACGTCGTTCAGATACAGCGATTTCAAATATTATATTACTTTTTGACCTTCGTCATTTATATATCCGCCATTTTTCAAGATGGCGCCCGTCGAAGCCTAATATTCCCTATCTCAAGAACTACATAACCTAAAGTCGTACAATTTATGTAAAATGTAGGTTTTCAGGAAGACCATCATAACACTATGCAAAGATGCATCACAAGCGTAGTTGAAGCAGGTCCTAGAAAACTGGTCATGTGCCCGCATCATGTATATCTTTGAAGTCTACCTTGACTTCCTGCGAGTTGGAAATGGTAGCGGAACACTGAATGCTACACCTGGCATTTATTCATGCAATGATCCAATGGTGTTTAGCATATGACAGGCTTAACTACGCACGCTACCTCCCATACTATGCTCACATGACACAACTGCCCGTCGAACACCCAGATGTCCATGCTAAATTTATGGAAGGTTGTTCAGCAACCCTTTTGGGCGAATACCTATCAACCAGACGATTGATGAGTCAGTTAACATAGACACCCACAATGCCGGGTGGAACAAAGGGGTTCGGTTTGAAACCAGGAGCTGTGGGCAAGTACTACCTAATAGCCGAGTACAGGGCCATGTACTTGAGAGAGCTGCGCGACGTGCTTTATCTAAACTGGTTCATCCAGATCTCCAAAGGTCCCGCATCTGGATAAGCGAGGCAGATGTCGAGTCCCTGGTTGACCTGATGAAGAACAGATGGCTGAATCCAATATGTCATGAAGAGACTGAACTTGTCAGCCTATCCACTGGTACTGTGGCCCCAGCAGATGTTGCCAAGGATTTTATGTGAACTCATCAAGTACACGAAGAAGCATACCAAAATATTCAAAAAGACACACTTAGAAAAAGCTCCACAAAAAATCAATTCCACGACTAGATACCAAAGCAATATTTGAAGCTATTCTCCAACGTAATTAAATGCAAAGAAAGCCATTGGAAGAAGAACAACCAAAGAGGTGGTCCTGAAGGCGGAGAGAAATTGATTTGGCCACATGATCCTTGTTGCTCAGAGTTGACAGCTTCACACGAGTGATGTCCTGGCTCACCCACTATAGGCCCTCTATCCTGGGCACTCGCAAATGATGATAGGTGTTTGCGGAAGGCGAACAAGGCTGCACACGTTAGAGAGTTGGAGAGAAACGTTTCACCAGCAGAAAATGGTGCAGCTCCTGCAACAAGTCCAGCCTGATCAAATTCATCGTTGATCATTGGAAACTGCCGAAGTACAGGGAAAAGCTACAAGATAAGTCACTGTGTGTAGCCTTTGGGGAGGTCTGCTACAAGATGACCAAAGATGACTGGGTGAATCACCACACAAGAAGCAGATATTCGTGTGCTCCTATGCGCAGTGCGTGCTGCAAACCCGGGTCAAAAGTAGTTATAGTGACAACCGAAGACACATACGTTATAGTGTTCTGCCTTGGTTTCATCCCCTATTCCATATGTCAGAAATGTGAAACATTAAAGCGCACATGGTTCATCGACATTGGGAAACTGGCTAGTTCATTAGGAGACAGTATTTGCAACGCCCTAATTGGATTACATGCTATGACATTGGGAGTGCCCTCACAGGCCGGGGGTGTATGGGTGCCCTGAAATTGATGGAGGACAGCACATACCAGGAGACTTTCAGCCAACTTGGTCAAACCTGAGTAGTCTCTAAGCAACTGTTTACCTGCTACCTGTATGCGACAACTGCACTGACGAATTGAATGACCTGCGCTACCAACTCTTCTGTGTCAGACGAGGAGAGATGGAGTCCAGTCAGCTTCCACCATGCAGAGATTGCCTCCACAAGCATATTCTTCGACCCAACTAACAAGCAGCAACTTGGAAGTGCTGCCTTCAGACTCAGCCACATGTGGCAGACCCGAAAGAGTGTGGATGGACGACAGATGATGAGGGTAATCTGGTCATCGAATGGATGCGTGCTCCTGCAGCCCCAGGTGCAGTTTTGGAACTTTTGTCATGCAAGTGCCTGCGTTCCTGCAAACTACCACCGTCCTTGTCAACGGACTGACATGTGCTAGCCAACATGTGCAGGCTACATACGTGCAGCAATCAGAAGACAGAAGAACAGTCCGCAGTTGTAACTCTGATGATGGATATAGCGATGACGATTAATGAACTGATGAACAATTAAGTATATTATTCGGAGCTACAGGTAAGTTACGGGCTCCATCTTGAAAAAGGCGGATATTTCAATGTTAGGGAAAGTCAAAAAGCAAAATATTTTAAATCGCCGTCCCCAAAAAACTATATGTTGACGTTAACTATGTGGCTCGAGGTTACGTCGTTCTGAAGATACGGGAATAATAGTCTATGACAGGCGCATCTTTAAAAATGGCGAATATATCATTGTCAGAGAAGGTACAGATTTAACATTTTAAAAATCGCTGTCCACAAATCTATGCACTGGTTTTCAAATCACTGCTCTAAGCGACGGAGGTGCTAAGATATTGACAACCGCCATGTTTAAAAATGGCAAGTCAATAAACAACTGCTCATCAATGTTTATTACATCAAAGTATGTTCCATAGAAATGGCCTATTTCCAAAATCATAACTATATATGACCTTGCCCACCCAGATGGTACCAATAAGTAAAATGTCTGGTCTTGGAATGTGGACATTTCTGGTTTGGCCCAAGGAGTAAATAAAACATGGGGCCTACGTACCCTATCTACTGAATATGTTGTTTTTGTTGTTAGATTTTCGTTGTATTGGCTGTTCATATGTCGATGCCAGTCCATTTAGTTATGTGGGATGGAATGCCTAACACAACATTTGTTCACAAGTTTGTTGCCAGTGCCAAACGATAATAATAAATATCTTGGTCGATTTATTAGTTAAAAGTACATAGTTAGTATGATTGCATTTTAAATTCGAAATATCTGTCTGAGTAATTATGTTGTAATAGTAACAGCTACTGGTGCATAACATAGTACACATTTGTTATATGAACAGTGCCTAGAAAATAGTTGTACATCTTTTAAGGAACGGTCCACTGATATGTAAACCAATGTGTCTTTTGTCAAGAATGTGGTGGTGACTTAGTAACGACAGAAAGAGTTGGATTCAATCGTTGTGTTTTCTTACCCCAATAATTGATTTTCGGTGTTTCGGTCCAATTTTTAGGCTACAACTAACTTTAGCGTTTGTTAATCATATTTGTAACGGTTTCATTTGTAATTATGTACGTATAATGGTGCACTATGGCACACATTAATTACGGAGTTTAATTAATTAATTAATTTGTTAATTCATTATTACACCGAGTAGGTATATAAATAGGTTTGACTGCCAGAAGTCAGATCTTTACCGTAATATTGTTCTGACTAGGCTGCTTATGTATAGGCGTTTCTCATACGAAATATCCTCCATGTACCAGGGGCGGATCTAGAGGGTAGTCTGGGGATGGGGCACAAAAACAACCTCCACTGGCGGCCGAACCAAAATGGTGTAAAAAATGTTTCGCTATCTCGGCTCGACTGGTGACACAAGTAGACGGGGTGGGAGTGCTGTTGATGTTTTTTTCGCCGGCGCATCACCATAACTTCTGCTTAATGTAATATGAACGGGGGCACGGGGTCACATTTCTAACGGTCTAGGGGGCACGGTCACGTGGATCCATTCAAAAAGGTCTACGAGTACGACATATATTCCAATGGTCTAGGGAGCACGTGCCCCCAGGCCCTCTGGATCCGCCTATGAGCACGTGTAATGCAATCAGTGCTAATTTTATCGCACAAGTTTGATGACTTCAGATGTTCTTTTGGTATGCTATGGTATCCATTACGCAAGTAGCTTATTTTTTTATTGGCCATGTAGAGTTAGGCCCTATCCTCATTGTAATAAAAGTAATCAGCCACCCACTGCATAGGATCTAGGGGCGCCTGAGGAGCATGTGCCCCCCCCCCCCCGATCGACCTTTGGAATCTGGCGTGTCCCTAGACCTTTTTGAATGGGCCCACGTGACCGTGCCCCATAGACCTTGTGGAATGAGACCCCGTTCAGGTTACAATAAGCTGAAGATACGGCGATGCGTACGTTGGCGAAACTGTTTCAACAGAACCCCACCTCCCTCCGTCCCCGACTTCCGATGTCATGAATGATCCGACAGCGCGACAGTTTCGTGCTGAAGGTCCGGTTCAGACTACAAATATTCATTTTTGCGCCGGCCACCAGTAAAGGTGTTTAGAACCACCCTAGACTACCCTCTCGGGATCCGCCCCTGCACTGACAGAATCCGCCCCCATCATCAGCCTGCACTAGTTCAGGAGCTAAGTCGTTGGCTGGTCCGCTCAAGACAGCTGACTTCTCAAATGCTATATAAGCCTAACTGGTTTATTGTATATAGCATTGGCGCGCCGTAACGATATTACTCTTAAATTGGCATTCGATCTAGTTGTTTGGTGAATGATAATCCAGCCAGATAACAGCAAACTCATGTAAGTCTGGTATGAAACTGCTCCCGTTATTACATGGCTAATTGCGATTAACAGTTACTGCAATCTGCGCTTCTTCTGTTACTATACTGCCGCAGCAGGTTCTTCATGCGGGCAAGAAGAAGTGGATGTGTCTTCGACTCAGGTTCGTCAATGCTGACATGTTCAGGTGATGGGTATAGATATATTGAATGGTTGATCTAGTATGCCACTGGCATGCTTTACGGCACCAGCGGCATTTCCCACAAACGTCTTGGTGTAGGCATTCTCAACATCTCTATCTTGACAGGGGTCGTGCAAACGTGTTGCTGCATTCCTTGTTATGGTTACAATGTTTGTATTTCTTTGGCGATCTGCAATTGTGA
Source organism: Escarpia spicata (assembly GCA_963995525.1). Classification (NCBI taxonomy): domain Eukaryota; kingdom Metazoa; phylum Annelida; class Polychaeta; order Sabellida; family Siboglinidae; genus Escarpia; species Escarpia spicata. The sequence continues at coordinate 45,371,082 of OZ023207.1, forward strand.
TGTCAAAGATCCAAAGCGTGACAATCAGACGACGTGTGGTGTGTTACGTCGTGTGTGCTGGGACATCAGTTGGAAGGAACGGAAAGTTTGCTTTGATATCTTGCAGTGTAACATTGCTGATAACGTCCACCATTCAGCCATTTACATACATCGATAAACTCGAGATTTCGAATTTAAAATTATACTTTACTAACTACGGACTTTTTACACTTGCGTCGGAACGAAATTAAAATTGGGTGGACTGAGCTGGAGTTTCAGCACCACTCTGCTATTGCACAGTCTCGGATCATGACATCGGAAGATAGGGGGTGTTGACGATTTTTCTCTCAAAAGAATTCAAATGGCACCCACAAATGCACCCCTTTCCCCTAATTACTGGGAGCTAATCCTATCTTCACGCTCTCCACCGTAAACATTTACACCTCAAAATCCACACACCGTCCCTAAATCGGGGGCTAATCCTATTTCCAGTCACCCCACCAAAAATATTAAGGGAGCTCTACCCCCCGGTCCTCCTCCCCCGGTTCCGACGCCTGTGTCTCACACATAAATCAACCAAGAGATAGTGTTAGGCCATGGCAACAAAATGTCAACAAATGTCGTGCTTGGTTTTCCATACCACATATATTCATTTGACTGGTATCTACATATGGACATCCAATACAAAGAAAACCTTACAAAAACGATCATTTAATAGACATGTTACGTGTTTTTCTTGAAACAAAATCTAGGTTCCACAAAAGGGCTAATAAAATATCGTATTGTTTCACAATAATTACAAAGAACATATTTTCAAAAAGGGGAATCCGTAGCCTAATGCTTACCTAAATATGCCATTTTATGATTATAACCGGAATGGATTAGAATGAAATCCCATAATACATTTATCAAGACCTTGATATACAGTCTTTCATATTGCTGACATTAAACTGTTAAAACTGTTGAACCATTCAGTAATTAATTGCATGGCAAGCACACATGTTAACAGCATTTTTTAATTCATCTGTCACTGTCTATAATAAAGCTCGCTTATTATTTTCAGGAAATAAAACGATATTTTGTTTGCAAAATAAAATTATTACATGTATTGTATCATTATATATAGCTATGATGAATTGCCTCTGATAAATAATATTAAAATGCATCAGTATTTACACAAACCAATAGTCGTAATAAATCCCAACTTTATGTCAATACTGAATTTAATGTAATCTTGTTTAATTACATATCGCGTATTTTATTGACTTTATTTTACAATATTATTGAAATATGAATTGTGATCTGGGGTAAGATCACATTTTAATTTTACATAGGTGGCCATTATAACGTTTCCTTCATTTCCTGCTAAATTTGATGAAAAATTTTCTTGAAACTTTCACAGCATATTTAACCTCCATTGACACAAGTGCTGTGGAAAACTCGTAAAATTCCCATACCTCAGTTTTCAGAAAAATCCACCCAAACCTGACACCCCTCAATTTCGCCCCAATTAGGTGACGGATTTTGAAATATTGGTGCGTTCTGCAAAATAGCCACTGTGCGAATACGCGAGCGACTAACGTATGTTTATTGCTACCTCGTGAAAGATCTAGTACATTCACTATTCACTGGACTGACATGTGCCATGCCAAAATGCTCGAAAAAATTCACACGTGACACCAAAACGGTTTTTTCAAGGGCACTCTTTTGGTAATGGCGGACGAATCCTTAATGTGGTCTTATCCCATCTATCCCGACGTCTGAAGTCCACCATAAAGTGGCGCCACCTACCGGAGTTTCCGGTGGAACTAATGATTGAATACACGCAAAAACGTGTGCATATCTTGTACATTTTGATCGATAAAAGACAGTAAGTTTAATTGTTTGATCACGTAACAAGTGTATATATATATGTAGAATAGGTGTTGTAGATATATGATATGACATTTTGTGACTCTAGGTGACAGTTATCATGTTTTTTTCGAGGTGCGGGCCTAAACTGCAAAAGTACCCTTTCGAATTCGATAACACTAAGTATAAGTTATAACGTCTTCAGGCATACATAAACTGCTGAAAGTACTGCCTCTAGTGCAAAATCAATGCTTTTTCAAATAATGAGATATTAATACGGCAAATTCTTGCGCGAAGTGAACCAATGTAACTAGAGTAGAAACATGAAGAATTCTTACATCACCAATCAACGATGTCACTGACTGTGTGACTGAGACACAAATTGTGATGTCTGAAGATGAAAACAAGACAGGTAGCAATTATGTGCAGGTAGCAGTTTGTACGTCGCTGACTGTAATCATAAATAGTTGATAATCTACTAATATAAAAAATGCTTGCTAAATCCTCTACATGTCAAAGTTTTAAAAGCTTCACTCTAAAATCTGTTTACATTTCTGACTGTTGTTTCCATAATGCACATTGAAATGGATGTAACTCAGACTACAACTGTGTATAGATAAATGTTGACGTATCTGAGACTTATTCAAGTGCTAAATGTTAGATATATAAAATATACATTAGTTCCAGAAGGGGATATGTGCCTAGAAATGTGTTGTGATGCCAAAATATTATGTTTATTGAAAGCAAATATTTCTGAAACGTGAGAAATTCTGACAATGAAAACATATACAGTGTATTCAGCTATTATAATATGTATTTATTTAAAGAAAACAAAAATTTCTAAATAATGTATTCAAAATGTCAATAAACAACATACTTTAATGATTATTATTTTATTAATAATAAACAATGATGTTGTAGCTATTTGTCTGACGTGGCCCAGCCTGTTCACAATAAGAATAATAAATCAATAATTAAAACCAACCTTAAAGTTACATTTGCAGACATGTGAATCATCGTGATGGTTCTTGTTGTGGGGCCAACCCACTGCTGTATTTGTAACATTGATCAAACAACTGGTGTAAGTCAAACATTGCCAACTTTTATTAACTCGTAATGTGATATTATGTTCTGTATTTCAGCATGAGCAAGTGCAGTATCCGTGGGATAGACCTGGTTGGTGGCTTAAGAGGTTTCACCCATCTCATGCACCTGAGGTAGCGGTCATGAAAATTGGCATGTATACATACCCACACATAAGTACATCACAATATACCAGGTACACTAACATAACCCTTTAAATAATAACATGGGACATTTTTCGAAACAGTGGATTTTGGGCCATTCTTGCAGAAAATTAGAAATTTAATTGGCAAATGAAAGTGTCATTGAAATCTCGCGATCTTAAAGCTCTTAACCTATTGTAATGCACAGACTGGTCTTAACCTGTTGTAATACACAGCCTGGTCTTAACCTATTGTAATGCACAGACTGGTCTTAACCTATTGTAATGCACAGACTGGTCTTTTAAGAGAATTGGATTCTGCCTGTCTATTTTAGTAAGTACGTCACCCAAAGCACATTTTATAACAATCCATTGAGAGATTGAGCACATTTATATCTTACCAAAAGAATTATTTAGGTTTTTGTTAAAATGACATAAAACTTTACAATGCACGATTTGTGTTCCACCAGTACAGTTAAGTTGACAGCATACAATCAATTTCATAAGAACAACGTACCATTTTCTGGAAGCGATTGTCTTAAATGTTGTTATATCAGTTATGTTCACTTATTGTTTTGATATTTGACATGCGATATTCTTTATATATTGCTGTCTTCGAATAATCAAATGAACAATAACATTTTGCATTAATTTTAGGTGATGAATATTTCAGTGCGACAACAATCAGCAATTTTCAAATGACGTTTCACACATCAACGTTCTATCTTCTTCGTATTTAAACTGAACAACGTCATTAAATTGAGGGCTGTTGTCAATGTAGGTGCATTATATTAGAAGGATAACTCGTATCTAACCAGAAGTCGCTATCTGAGTGAACAGATCAGTGTTTAGTAAGTTGTATGGATATATAGTGTGCTATATTAAGTTAGTTATTTAACCTGTGTTCAAGTAATTAACATATATGTGATGTTTCTTAATCTTTAGTCTCCAGAACAACAAAGAGCTCAACGGCCCGGATTTGATGGCCGTCTTCAGTAGCAGCCTCAAAGAACTGACGAATTTGGAACAACTTATGTATGTTGATTGCAATACACTGAAGTGATAATATCTTATGTCACAGCAATTGAAATCAAGTGTGTAGTGTCATTAAGATATGTTATTATATTGCAATAATATTGTCATCACATATAAATACATCTCTCCAGAATTATGTTCAAACTTCAAACACAAAAATGTGATAATTCTTTTTAATGATGACTACTACTGGAAGTACTGGCGCATTAGAATACCTCGGGCATGTTGATTACAATACATTGAAGTGATAATGTCTTGCGTTGCAGTAACTAAAATCAAGTGTCATTAATACATTATTATATATAGTATGTTGATTACAACATATTGTAGTGATAATGTCTTATGAATTATGTCGCTGCAATTGAAAGCAAATTTGTAGTATCATTTATATGTCATTATATATAGTATTGATTATGGCAATATTGCCAACAGTATTAATTGTTATCACATATAAATACATCTCGCCGGAATATGTTCAAAAACAAAAAAGTGGTAATTTCTTTAATGATGACTACTGGGAGTACTGTGGTGAAAGTGGGTGTTGTTTATCTATTTACTTGACTTGCTGATGATGACAACACACTAGTGTCAACCTTTGTCTATAGTCGGTAAACCATCGTGTTTGTATCTCGACAGGCTGGATGGATGTCAACTAAACGACATGGACGTCTTTGAACTGTCGTCTGCGCTGCTTACTCTGAAAAGGTTAATGAAATTAGGGTAAGTTATGAAGACTACTGTGACAGGATAAGTACACGCTGTACCAGATGTATACACACATACAAGTACACGCTGTACCAGATGTATACACACATACAAGTACACGCTGTACCAGATGTATACACACATACAAGTACACGCTGTACCAGATGTATACACACATACAAGTACACGCTGTACCAGATGTATACACACATACAAGTACACGCTGTACCAGATGTATATACACATACAAGTATATATGCTGTACCAGATGTACATATACACATGTACACATGCACGCATTGACGCACGCACTAACACTCGCACGTACAAAATGGCCATTGTAAAACTGAATTGACTGATTTAGTGATATTAATTAAGTGTGTTGTGTTCCTGTCACCTGTCACTTGGTTGTGGATGTTTCACTGTATAACTGATACAACATTGATATGTTTTGTTCTGGTGACAGTTTACAGGCGAATTCCATCTGTGACATTGGCGCATTCAAAGTGACAGAGGCCGTCTGCACCTTGCCCCGTCTTACACACTTCTGGTAGGATATGTCACATTTCTTTATAAAATACAACAAAACAAGATGACTCTTTGGGGTAATTACCCCGCCCATGCACCAGTCCACTATGTCCACCCACCAGTAAATGTCCCCCTCCTGAGTTGTGGTCATAAAATTACCTTGGAAAGACAAGGTTACATTGTTTCTCCTGTCATCTGTTGCCTGACTTCAGGAAACTACTTTCTGGAAGTCTTGTCAAACTGTCTCTTTATGCAGTGTCACCAAACATGACTAGTTGACAGTGTTTATTGTCCCCATCACATGTTCTTATTTGCTACTGCAATATTATGTTTGAATAAATATTTTATTTGTTAGTTTTGTCAAATTAAAAATAATTAGACTAGTCTAGTGGCACGACAGAGTTTTCACAACGAACTTTCCAAGGATCACAACAACTGTGTCAGTTGAGACAAAATTACAACCAGCAATTAACCATCAGGTGAATTGAGGTGGGATGTGGGGTAATCACCCCAATATGATGTGGCACAACCGTTATGTTGTAGGCTCGGCTACAACTACCTGTCTGATGAGGTGTGATGTGGGGTAATCACCCCAATATGATGTGGCACAACCGTTATGTTGTAGGCTCGGCTACAACTACCTGTCTGATGGCGGCGTTGACTTGGTGAGAAGAACGATCTACCTTTGTAAACCCAAGGGCCTGGTGCAGTTATCACTGTGAGTACAGCACAGTTTGTTGACACTGTCACAGCGTGTGACACATGTTACATGGACTAGCACAAGTAGAGAGATGACAGTCAGTACAAGTTGTCATGTGTCATGTTGTAGGCTGAACACAGCGTCCCCGTGGCCAGGAACTGGTCCACCCAGACTGGGTCGTGATCTGGGAGCGTCGAGTGACCAACTATGAGAGAGGTCTGTCTCGACTACTGGAACGACCTGTCCATGACAGAGAGTGGTACTGGGCGCAGGAGGTGGTGAAGGCGGAAGGCAGCCTCACAGTCGCAGAAGACATGCTGCGTCTGGCCCAGGCTCAGAGAGACTGAGGCTGAGGGAGACCGCGTCCATGATCTGATCAGACTACTAGAAATACGGCGTCGGTATAAGGCTCTGGAACAAGACAGACCAAAGTGGTGACACCACGTCACAGGTAAATACACTTCACACTGACACCTCAACCTCTTGTGATACAACTCTGTGGTGACAACATCATGTAATTCACATGGGGCATGACCAGGGTCACCCACAAGTTCAAGGGGTAAACATTTAATACACCCTGTCGCAGTAGACTTTGTGTCACACACAGGTAAATATACGCGAGTCATATTCGTATCTCTATAGAATATGGTTTTGATCAATGTGTTTTTATTTTATATCCGTTTAGTATGTCTACATTTTTATAATTGTGCAATTTAATATCACATTAATTTGTCATCCTGACCTAGATTATTTTATTCCATGACAGGCCGTTGTTGTTACATTGTTTCAAGTCGTCCACAAATAGATACATTCAGGGACCGTCCCAAACTCAACTAGCAACCTACTGATATAAGTAGCCCAAATGGCTGGCTCAAAAGTCATTAATACATGTAAACTTAACATCTAGTCAGATTGGGGGTCCAGGCCCCCCTTTTCAAACCCCAAATACATTTTTATATAGACTAAAATAATATTAATAATTGGCTGAATAACATAATCTAAGTGTGACCAAGTGCACCTTTTCAGAGGTTTTGTTGTGAAATACTACTGATTGGAATACCCCCACCCTCATCTCCATTATGCTACTTTTTTGTCACCAAATGGTGCATTTTGCACTTAAAAATACACATTTTACTTTACTGAACACACATAATTATTCTCTATGTGTCGCTAATTGCACCTTTATGTTTGGCATAACAATTTTAAATTGAAAAATTTGAAGGGGAAGATTCCACCCCTTAGTATTTTCTATTTTACTGAAAAAAATTCTTAGTGTCATCACATTATACCTTTTCAAACGTTTTAAAAACAAATCAAAGAGTGGGAAGGGTTACATCCCCCCCACAGCTGCCCCCTTGGTGCTTCACATTTGGTTACAACATCAATATATTCACAAATTTAAATATATTAATTTGCTGAAAGATAGATTGCTGTCATTAGTAAATTTCCAACTTTTGATACATGTATTAGTTGCAAAAAAACTAAGTGCCACAAAGTAGCACCGTTTTCAAAAGTGTACCCGCTCGCCCTTTGACCTTCATTTGTGTACAATGACAAGTGTTATATATATAAATTTGATAAATGTCTGATTTTTACAAGTGTCGAAAAAATTTAATAATACTGAACACTTTAATACAAAAAACAAACTTCATTAAGTGTTGACACATCTTGGGAATTATATGTGATGTGAAATACAACTATAAGTTATCATTTCCGTTTGAAAATGAACTATTTGATTTTAAAGTGAAATGGTAATTAAATAATTATATATCACTGAATTAAACAAACATACACAATCTAGGTACTGAATATAATATGGAAATAAATAATTGTGAATAATTATTATGTTGCTTCTTTTCATTAGACCACAAACAAAGCCATCTGAAGATATTCTACCTACTCTCGGTCAACAGACATCACGGTCCTCCACGACGGTCTGTCTACACCTCGGCGTGACATCACGGTCCTCCACAATGGTCTGTCTACACCTCTGTCAGCATCACATCACGGTTCTCCACGATGCTCTGTCTACACCTCTGTCAGCATCACATCACGGTCCTCCACGGCGGTCTGTCTACACCTGTGTCAGCATGACATCACGGTTCTCCATGATGGTCTGTCTACACCTCTGTCAGCATGACATCACGGTCCTCCACGACGGTCTATCTACACCTGTGTCAGCATGACATCACGGTTCTCCACAATGGTCTGTCTACACCTCTGTCAGCATGACATCACGGTCCTCTGGGGCATTTTTTCTCTTCACATCATCAAAGAGATGACACACCCCGTGAAGGACTTTCAGGCTTTGCAGTACCAGCAAGATGTGTCAACACGTTGGCCGTGTGTCTACACGCTCTGTGAGACAATGTGTCACCACACGTTGGCTGTGTGTCTACACTCTCCGAGACGTTGTGTCACCACATGTTGGCCGTGTGTCTACACTCTCTGAGAAGATGTGTCACCACATGTTGGCTCTGTGTCTACACTCTCTGAGACGATGTGTCACCACATGTTGGCTCTGTGTCTACACTCTCTGAGACGATGTGTCAACACACGTTGGCCGTGTGTCTACACTCTCTGTGAGACGATGTGTCACCACACGTTGGCCGTGTGTCTACACTCTCTGTGAGACGATGTGTCGCCACACGTTGGCCGTGTGTCTACACTCTCTGTGAGACGATGTGTCACCACACGTTGGCCGTGTGTCTACACTCTCTGTGAGACGATGTGTGTAGACAGCACAATCACATTACGCTTGAACTCTATCTTAAAGACTGCATGATGTCTTTTTGAGTGTGACATGTAAATGTTGTGATTTAGCTCTTTACAAATACATCCAGTGGCCTGGAGGGCATGTGCCCCCTTGACCTTTGAAATTTGGCTGGTTCATGCGTGCTCCTAGAACTTTGCCCTGTTACGTACTGCCTAAAAAAATGATGGACTTCGCTGCAAAAAAATTCCAACAGCACCCACTCTCCCATTCTTCAATTCCGACAGCTACAGCGGAGTGGTGATGGAGCTCCGGAGAGAAATCTTCAACACTACCCCCCAGTCTTCCAATGTCAGGATCCGACAGCGGAGTCGTGCCAAAGCTATGGCTTAGTCCATCCAGTATGCATCTGTTTCGGCCGCTAGAGGTTTTTGCAAGCCTTATGGAGGGTTGCAATTGGGAGATCTTTGCCCCCTCTAGACTACCTGGATCCACCAGTGAAATGTAATATTGTGTAGAGCAGAGACATCATAACGTCAGATCCATGATTACATCACGTACGAGAACAATTGAGTACATTTTGTCTTCAATGAAACCATCACATATTCTGTTATTTACATATTATGCTTGTATTTCTTGGAGTACACACCTGCACTTCTACTGATAAACCACATATTACAATTTCAGGTTGGCATTGTGCCATATTTATTGCGGAGATTTTTGGCCGATTATGAAGTTTTTATGGAGAAAATGCCATTAGTTTCCATACAAACTTTTGAAATATTAAAATATGTTATTTTTGTACATCCGATATATGCATTGTGATTCTTTATAAATGTGTCTATATATCTAACAAATTTCAGATATGTAACTTGTAAACTTACCATTTCAGTCGCCTGAAAAGAGTTAAAAATAACGGGTTCGGTTTTGCATGTTTCCACTCGGTTCACATAATATGGAGTTACGGAAATACATGACATGTAAATGCTTACTTATTTGCAAAAGTATTGAATTATGGCTGTTAAATCATTGTTTAGCATTTAAATAAATTATGTGGTACCAATGTTTAAAATGTCCTAAAATTTGGTCAATTTGTCACTGAATGACCCATGTCTTATTGCACAGCTGCATTTGACCGACAATGAAACTTTCACCTAATGTACTTTCTGTACTCTATACTTTTGTTGTAATGTTAGAGTGCGTACATTTAGTTGTACGCAATGCCATACAGCACGTGACTTGACTTGTCCTGAGTTAATTGGTGTTGTCGCCTTAGGTCAATTTGGTTACTTGCACAGAAGGAAATAACAAGATATGTGGCATTCAAAGATTGATAGGTCCACCAACATGACCCCCGAAACATGATGCTTGTCTGTCACACTGAACAGTGACTAGCTGCCACGTAATGATTGTAAGTTGCCCTGATGAATGTACGATTCCATTTTAAGGGTTATAATCAAAGCTTATTAACAATTTGTATGTAACTTGCCACTTTTGCACCATGTATCCAAACATTCACCCATTGCATTATTTACCCTGTGTATGACACTTGTAATGTTGTGGTGGCATTTTGGTTTTATGGGGTAGGGTTCATCACTTGAATGATCTCGTTAATTGATAATCATCTTACGCTGATTTGGTTACTTTTACACAAGGAAGTAACAACATATAATGACGTAGCTTGCTATGCGAACATATGTAGTATTACAACATTACAACCGATACTATGAATGATAACAACTGGTTATGATGAGGATGATGAAGGTGAGACGGATGAGGGGAGGGTGGGGTGGGGTAAATATGAGTGGGAACATGATGATGATGATGTCATCATCGTTCGTATCATCACTGTCATCATTATGGTAGAGTGTGACACATTATTACATTGACGGTTGTAACAAACGTCCATAGTCAGTTCCAGCAGATGTAAATTAAACATGAGTGTGAAGGTAACATTACGTGACAAGACACACATGTTTAATTTACATCTGCTGGAACTGACTATGGACGTTTGTCTGCTCCATTCTGGCTGATGGGCAAGAAACGTGTGTATAGAGGACGTAACATATATTGCACTACTCCATTCTGGCTGATGGGCAAGAAATGTGTGTATAGAGGACGTAACATATATTGCACTGCTCCATTCTGGCTGATGGGCAAGAAACGTGTGTATAGAGGACGTAATATATATTGCACTACTCCATTCTGGCTGATGGGCAAGAAACGTGTGTATAGAGGACGTAACATAAATTGCACTACTCCATTCTGGCTGATGGGCAAGAAACATGTATATAGAGGACGTAACATATATTGCACTGCTCCATTCTGGCTGATGGGCAAGAAACGTGTGTATAGAGGACGTAACATATATTGCACTGCTCCATTCTGGCTGATGGGCAAGAAATGTGTGTATAGAGGACGTAACATATATTGCACAGCTCCATTCTGGCTGATGGGCAAGAAACGGGTCTATAGAGGACATAAGATATATTGCACTGCACAGATGTTTACTTTTTCTGTGGTTATTATCACAGTCGGTGACAACAATGTATTGACATTTGTATTGTAGCACCGATTGCATCTTGTTCAATAACATTTATGATGTGGCATCAATAAACTGTTACCATGGTGATTGACCTGAATCTGTCTTGTTAAGTCTTTATATTGGTGAAGCTATCATGGGTACGTGGGAATTTGAGAAATGAGCAATACTTCCTTTCTGTAAGAACAGTCTTGAGACACGATGTGAATGTAGCCTCACCACATACTATGTTTAAATTGGAGCACACTACACATGTCAATGGATGTAGAGAACACTCCATTGGAATACTTGAGAAGCATCCCACCACCAAAATCCTTCTTGTTACCGCTGAGCAAGTCTTGACAAAATCCCTCTTGCAAACCCTTTCAATAAAACACCCCACTAACACCCATTGCTATCTACAATATGTTGGGTCACACACACACACACTTTGCAGGAACACACCAGTACTTTGCATATATGTCATCAAACACGCACAAAGCTATTTTTATTGTGACTAAGATTAGATATGACCACCACAATTTTTATGAAGAAAACTGAGTATTCTTTTGAAACAATGAACAACGTGTGGGCTCACACACTCAACAAGTTGTTAGTAAAAAAAAGGCTTCCAATCAAGAATGTACAGTATTCATATAAGTGTACCATTAGCAAAGCCTATTCATTGTAAGTTCATCTTATCCGAGGTGCCAAAACCCACATGCTTCCTTTTATGTTCCATTGCTTCCTTGGACCATTGGCCTCTGATACTCGGCATTGCATTTCAAAAAATGGGCCAAGATGCCCTGAAGTCCTTTGGACTATATTGTGAGTTTGTAATTAATAATCAAATGGTTTTTGGTGAATCATAGTTACAGATCATTAACGGTTACGATGGAAGTAAAATGTTGACATGTTTAGTGGAGACTGTATACATGCCAGTGAAGATACACCTGGAAGTGAAATATTCGAGCACGAGACTGTTGATTATGTGTTTTTATATGAAAATTAGGTCTTTTATTATAACAAATTGTTTGGTAAGTATTCTAACACTATGTCAACTCTTGTAATGGTTGACATTTGGTTGTTTCAGGTGTCAAAATACCAGTAATCACAATGTCAACACATACATCGACGTGACACAGAAGCCACGTGTAGGATGACAACAACCAAAATAAAAGTCTTACAAAGCTGGGTTTGCTGTCTATATCGATACAAAATGAACTGATTTACATAGTACCATGTCTACACAAGGCATGGCAAGTGTAAATAGAAAAGAACAGTAGAATGCATTTGATGTCAATAAAGTATGATATTTCATTCCATAGTTGTCCAGAATATAAATTTTCTGTTTGTCAGCTACACGTGACAATATATCTTTAACCAATATATAACAGTCAAACCATTTTAAAGATAATTAAATGAACATCAAAATAAACATAACTTGCAATTACAGAAAATAAATAGTTTTGAAGATACAGCTTAAAACAGTATAAATGGTGAAATATGTGGCAGCAGCAGGGGGAACAGGGATGCATGCTAATTTACCTGGCCAGGGTTAATGCTGTGCTCACAAGCAAGTTAGTATCATAAACTTGCCTGCCCAGGTTCTGCCAGTGCAGCAGGGATTCCTATTACACATAGTCACAGCCCACATTGAGGTATTCTGTTTGACACTGGGACAATGGTAGGCAGTGAGCCCAGGCACTACACAGGCTTACAGCTACCCGGTTCTGCCAGTGCAGTAGGGAAATAGGCAAAATGTGATAATTTAGCATTTGAAATTTACCAGTGGGGGGTTAGAATGATTCAATCAAATACATATTTCTTGTGTATACATGTAGCCACCATGCTATAGTGGCACTACCACATGACATATCTACGCAAAATCAGAGAAAAAATTACTGAAGTTTTTGAAAAAACAGGCAAAATTTACCAGTTTGGGAGGCCCTGGGGGGTTAGAATGATTAAATCAAATACAGATTTCTCGTGCATAGTGGCAGTACCCAAGGATATGTCTATGCAAAATTAAAGAAAAAGTTGTTGAACGGTTTCCGAGATATGGCAGCTAATGGTACACAGCGGACGCATTGTGATGGCATAAATCAGTCCGACCTTCGGCCCAAAATCACAAAGGGACTTAACCACTCTTGCAGCGGAAAATTGAAAGGACTGACATTCCCCAGAGGGCGCTACTGTCAGCAGTTTAGATCAAGATACTATAACGGCGCCAACAGTTGACACTGGCTTGTTGTTCCTTAGGTCCAAAAGGAAAACAAAACATAACTATTTCAATTCGTAGAAAACACTTTATTCACTCAAATCTAGCTTATCTCCGCAATCTCTCTGATATTAGACATTTAACGATGGATACAATTTCACATTAATGGAGACATACAATGAGATCATTTAACGAAAATAAATATGCTTACCAGCGTGCTTGTGATTCTAACAACACTCACTGGTACTTACATACACAAAGCACACCTTTCAACAACAGGTCGAGAGGTTGACTGGAAATAACAATAAATAAAATGTTAGTTCGGTGATTTTCTGAATACTTCCACCAATGGTACAGCACTACACGTGTCTAAACTTCAATCAGTCATAACGTTTTCTTTCATCAAAATAAAACAACTTTTGTTATAAATTTATACACACATCCTGCAGTGTAGCTTAGAAACTATTCCACCATGTCGCAAGTCTAGACGGGATTATTGGACTAACATGTTGACATTGTAACTGACTGTGATGACACATTATGAAGAATTAACATGCCAACTTGGAGGCAGGGTAAGTGCTTCTCCTCCCAGGTGCCGCGGTCCACTCCCGATACACGTTCATTCGTGACCATGGACCATTTTACTGATACCAACCAACTTCCAACATATTAACAAATTCACTTTCTTTTAATACAAACACATTACTCTGACAATTTGGTGAAGTTGGGACTACCATTTTTGACTTATAACAGTTAATTAAAATACAACATTTCATGAGGAATGTGACCACTGAAGCAAATTACAAACACGTTTCGATGTGTTTGGCAAAGGGCACTGGCACACACTCAGTGGCCTGACTCGTAAGGGTAACATCACCACTGAAAGGGCTGCTTCATTTTGTGAATGAAGACATCTCACTAAATATGACGTATGTGACAACAGCAGAGATCTTACATTACCAATTGCTGCAGCACCCTTCATGTCTCACCTGAAGATGACACATGAATACAATACCTTATCAATCAGTCACAATTCTCATTTACACAAATTTTCCTAGAAATCCGCCAAACATTCAGACATAGGAGAAGAGAACATGTCAAATACAAAACATAAAATAACATACGTTGACCAAATTGAACAAAACAAACAGTTTCAGTGACACAGGTCTATGAGTGAGAATGTAACATATTCAGTTGTCTACAACATCAAAAACAATTTACTAACCAACCACTTCTATTGACAATCTTCTCTGTTATGCAATTTTCAATGTACATATACGTTTAATTTCAAAATAGAAAACCTTCATCAGGCAAACAAGTGTTAAACAAATTAAAAAAAAACTACCTTGTCCTCTTGGGACAGGTAACCTACCCACATATTTAATCAGCATTATATGGGATAATTAACTACAACACTTTTAATTCCACCTTTTACATCCATCAGTGGGGAAAGCAAAAACAAACTACACTAATTCAGTACATCAATATTGGCAGGGAAACAATAGGACAGAGTACTGAGAGGAGGTGTCTTTATAAACCATGAGCATCTCTGTTATATATCCACAGGGACTGACGCATACAATAGACACTGGTCATACGGGGGATAAAGTAATTTCTTATCTGATGGAGCTGTCCATTTGGAAATGTTCAGTCTTGTGTCACAATTCTGTAAAGTACAACACAAGTTTAAACTACACTAATGAGACTGGACTGAATTCCACCATAAGACAGACTCAGCACGACTGAACGGAAGTCCATCGTCAGACAGTTTCAGTCTAACTATCACTGACACACACACCAACACATTCACAAGTTAGAAAACTGTTCATTTAAAAAATAAATAAATTACAATAATCTTGATTTCGTGTAAGTGATGCTTGATGATGTCATGATTTGAAACCATTTCTTGCCAACTACGTTGTGTGTCTGGCTGTGGTGCTGGAGTATGAAGTACGTCTGTAGCTGTAGCATGAAGACTGTCTTGACACTGAGCTAACTACCCTGTGTGGCTGTGGTGCTGGAGTCTGAAGTATGTCTGTAGCTGCAGCAGGAAGACTGACTTGACACTGAGCTAACTACCCTGTGTGTCTGGCTGTGGTGCTGGAGTCTGAAGTACGTCTGTAGCTGCAGCAGGAAGACTGACTTGACACTGAGCTAACTACCCTGTGTGTCTGGCTGTGGTGCTGGAGTCTGAAGTACGTATGTAGCTGCTGCAGGAAGACTGACTTGACACTGAGCTAACTACCCTGTGTGTCTGGCTGTGGTGCTGGAGTCTGAAGTACGTCTGTAGCTGCAGCAGGAAGACTGACTTGACACTGAGCTAACTACCCTGTGTGGCTGGCTGTGGTGCTGGAGTCTGAAGTATGTCTGTAGCTGCAGCAGGAAGACTGACTTAACACTGAGCTAACTACCCTTGGTGTCTGTCTGTGGTGCTGGAGTCTGAAAACAGAAAACAGTGATTATAATTATGTATTCTTTTGTAAATATTAGTTGTGTATAATTATTAAATAAGGATGTATGTAAGCTGCTATGTGAGACGGCGTTCCCCAAAAATCAACCACACAACGGGTCTGGTACGTATATTCATGTATGGCCATATGTATATATAAATTGAGCTAATGTATGTATGTTATTCTATCTAACTTGAGTGAGTGAGAGGGGGGGAGAGAGAGAGGGAGTGACGGAAGGAGGCAGGAAGGCAGAGATGGAGGGAGGGAGAAAGGGGTGAAAGAGTGAGGGAGGGATGGAAGGAGGGAAAGAGAGGGAGAGAGAGGGAGGGAGGGAGAGAGAGAGAGCGAACGAGAGAGAGAGAGAGAGAGCGAAAGAGAGAGGGGGTGATGACAGAAAGTCAGCTGATAGAGAATAGGCCACAGAGGAAGGAAACTTCAACATAAGCTCAAGAACAAGGAGAAATCCTCACTGCTTTGCCGGTCGTCGTAGCAATGGTACCCGTTGTCATGGCGACAGTACAAATTGTTGTGGGGGCGGTACCAGTTGTCGTAGCGACAGTACCAGTCGTCATGGCAGCAGTACTGAGGTGAAAGTTGTCGTAGACACTCTTTAGGTCATCCATCTTGTACTGACTGAGAACAACGAAGCCGTCGAGGATGTTACTGGCGCGTCTCGCACACTCCAGACACTCGACCACGTGCTTCTTGTCTTGCTCCATCACAAACAGGATGTTGAACACCTCCACCTGGCGGTAGCAATGCCAAGCTCACGTCACATGACATCAAATTCAGAAATCTGATTGGCTATTTTATGTAAACTCTTGGCAGTTTAAAAAAATATAACTACGTATTGTAAATACACTACCACAAATGAAACCATTTCAGAAAGGATATTATTTCAATTACTTTTTCAAAAGAAGTGATTTCTATGATCATAACATTTTTCAGGATATAAAGGGAGATTGTCTGTTTGTTGTTATTGTAAAATCATAATATGCAGTGTAGACTATATCTATTGTAACATACTGGCCGCCCAAAGGTGTTCTAATTCACCTCACAGGAGGTGGTAACTTGTTTGTCACAAAGATGGTCACATAAGTTCACAAATATGGTCGCAAAGTTCATAAAGATGGTCGCACCAGTTCACAAAGATGGCCGCGTCAGTTCACAAAGATGGTCGCATAAGTTCACGAAGATGGTCGCATAAGTTCACGAAGATAGTCGCATAAGTTCACACAGATGGTCTCATAAGTTCACAAAGATGGTCGCATCATTTCACAAAGATTTCGGATGACTCAAAACCTAAAGCCCCAACACCAGGTACTGGTTTGAACCAATACAAAAACTACACTTATGAGAACACCCCTTTATATATCATCAATGAGATTTTTTGTATATAAAATTTACATGATGCATCATTTCGTGTGACACCAACCTCGCAGTTGCTGCAGTAGTGCGCCGCCTCATTCTCCGCGTGTCCGTAGAACTTCACCTCCTTCCCTAGAGAGTGGGCGTAGTCGATGACGATGCGACTATGTCGGAGAGAGTGACACAGACACGTCTTGATGAGGTCGTAGAGTCTCGTGTCGGTGACGTGGACGTTACGTGCGAGGTTCCACGACAGTTGCACCATGGGAACTAGCGACTTGCACAGCTGTAGCTTGTTGTACTCGTAGCGCTCGGCTGACAGCATGTACTGCTTGAAGGTCAACGGTCCCACGTTCCACGCGATGTTGTTGCACCAGCCCTGTCAACACACACACAAACCGACACTGTCATGTCACGTGTCAATGGAAGGCAGAAAGATTCATCTCTCTACATATTTGATGTTCCACGGCAAAGTGGGTATTAAATTGCAACACTTTTATAGATATTATTGGCAGAATGAGTCATCTTTCTACACAGTGTGTCACCAGCCATGACAAAGTGGGTATTAAGTTGAACAATTTTTAAATATAGTATTACACCTTTTTCTGGATTCAACAGACTACAAGCATTAAGATCACACCTCATTTGTTAAAATATCTGTATTTTTTATTCATTGGTAAAACGAAGCAGATTAAAAAACATTGTTTAAAATTGGGATGTACGGAAAAACTATACCGGACTTTGAAAGATGAAATTATAAGGGAGACCTGTCTGCCCAAATCAAAAGTTACTGGGATTTAGACAGCTATTTTTGGCTCTCGTGCACAGCGTGATAACCAGTTCGCTGTGGCACGTTGATCATCAACATATTTAAACTCAGATAATGAGAACCTAACACTGAAAAAAAATATTTGACCTGACATGACAAAGTGGGTATTAAATTGCAAAAATTGTTAAATAGTGTTTTGTAGGAGAATGACTGACAACATAATCTGTACCGAGTAGAAAAGAAAGTAACTCTAAATAACTACCTGTGTGTTTTCTCGAAGTACACAGCCAATTGCTAAATAAGAGGCCAGGAAGCTAGGCAACAAGGAGATAGGGGAGTGGACGTCATTGGCGCCTCTGGGGGATGCACTTACAAGGCTCCAAAGTTAGCTATTTAATGTAATGATTACATAAGTCGGCTGTGGTCACTTACAATTGCTTGAACCCAGTGGACGGTGCCGCCGTTGACCCACACAAGGTCACCGGGCTTCTGAATGAACCTGTAGACGGGAACGTCATTCTCAAACAGGTCCTCCAGATTAGGCCACCAGGAACCAGTCAAATAGTTGATGCCATTCCTACAAACATGAGGACCCGGTCAGATAGTTGATGCCATTGCTACAAACACAACCAAGACCCGGTCAAATAGTTGATGCCATTCTCACAAACACAACGACCCTGTCAAATAGTTGATGCCATTCCTACAAACACGAGGACCCGGTCAAATAGTTGACAACATTCCTACAAACATGAGGACCAGGTCAAATAGTTGATGCCACTGCTACAAACACGAGGACCTGGTCAAATAATTGGTGCCAGTCCCACAAACACATCCAGAACCCAGTCAAATAGTTGATGCCATTCTTACAAACACAGCCAGGACACAGTCAAATATTTGATGTAATTCCGACAAAAACAATCAGGACCCGGTCAAATAGTCAATGTCATTCCTACTAACACAGCCAGGACCCGGTCAAATAGTTGATGTCACTCCTACAAACAAAAGCAGGACCCGGTCAAATAGTTGACATAATTCCTACTAACACAAACAAAATGAAAGATTACTTTGAGTAAACCACAAAGATATTAAAAGTCCTATAAAACTATAAACATTGATGTATATACCGGTAGCTTTGATAATATCCTTTGCCAGTTAAACTTAGGGATTTTTGTAATTGAATACAAACCTTAATTAAATGGTCCTGCTGATTCCCTGCAGTGTCAATATTTTTTTTTAAATAAGAATTATTTTAAAGAAATCATACTGTATACAGTTTTGTATATATTCATTCCCAAACCTTCACATAGTGTTCACACTGTTGTATGAAGCCCCAAACCTCCACTTACTGTTCACAAAGTTGTACGATGTTCCAAACCCCCACTTACTGTTCACACAGTTGTATGACGCCCCAAACCCCCATTTACTGTTCACAATGTTGTACGATGTTCCAAACCCCCACTTACTGTTCACACAGTTGTATGACGCCCCAAACCCCCATTTACTGTTCACACAGTTGTATGATGCCCCAAACCCCCACTTACTGTTCACACAGTTGTACGACGCCCCAAACCTCCACTTACTGTTCACACAGTTGTATGATGCCCAAAACCCCCACTTACTGTTCACACAGTTGTATGACGCCCTAAATCCCCACTTACTGTTCGCACAGTTGTATGATGCCCCAAACCCCCACTTACTGTTCACACAGTTGTATGATGCCCCAAACCCCCACTTACTGTTCACACAGTTGTATGACGCCCCAAACTCCCACTTACTGTTCACACATTTGTATGATTCCCCAAACCCCCACTTACTGTTCACACAGTTGTATGATGCCCCAAACCCCCACTTACTGTTCACACAGTTGTATGACGCCCCAAACCCCCACTTACTGTTCACACATTTGTATGACGCCCCAAACCCCCACTTACTGTTCACACAGTTGTATGAGGCCCCAAACCCCCACTTACTGTTAACACAGTTGGTGTATGATGCCCCAAACCCCCACTTACTGTTCACATAGTTGGTGTATGACGCCCCAGTAGCTCTCCGGCACCCCAAACCATTCACAGTCTCCTGGCCCAATGTTGATGTTCACCGCGGCATAATTCAAGTTCTCCTGGTGGCCTATCGAGGAAACATAATAACAAAATCTTCCTGGTTTATCAAATAAGGAGGTTTCAAGCATTAAAAAAGGTAAAATATACCGCTGTATCCAGTCCTTACGACTGCTCAAAGTGCTTTATACTTTACTCCCTGCAGATCTGTTCAATCAAACACCATCTCAACTTCTCTAGGAAGCATTCAGGCACACTGCAATTAAATAAAATATCCACCACTGTCTAGAGCAAGGTACTCATTCATACAGCTGAGTGAACTGGAGCAATGTAGAGTGAACGAACTTGCCCAAGGTTCGACATTGCTGCCCAGAAATCGAACCCGGGTTCTCTCGGTCGAGAGTCTGAAGCTCTAGCCACTGCACCACGGCGCTCCACCCAAGTCCCACAAGCTCTAGCCACTGCACCACGGCGCTCCACCCAACTCCCACAAGCACTAGTCATTCATTTCTATCAAATGTGCATAATATTAATACACACATTTAATAAGGATTATGTATTTCATATTTTGTTTTACTCGGTGGTTATACCCCAGTATTGGAAGGTAAATCATTCAGACTGTATTAATTTACGCAAGTACTCAGTGGACACCTCTCCTTAAGGCCAGAAATGGCAGGTAGATAGGATTATTTTTTTATTTGTACAAACAGTTCAATTTTTTCTTCCCAATGCATGAAATGGGTCTTACTGAGTTAAATATATATTGAACTTTTTTCAGCCAGACCCCCCGTTTGCATGGTAACAAACAAAATGGCCACCATTTTGAGCAAATATTGGCAAATTTGGAAAAACTGCAATTTTTTATTGAATCCATACATAGTTATAATTCTTGCAAATCCATGTTCTCTATAGATTCTATTGTGCAATGATCAGAGCATTTTGTTAAATGTTGTGTCTTTATTTTGAAAATAATTTTTGGGTAATACGAAAAAAAATCTTGTTTTTTTGCAACAAATATGGCTATATTTTTCTAACTATTCATGATTAAAAAAAAGTGTCTGATCATTGCACACAGTAGAATATGCTGAATGCAACACTGAATACATTATTTATATAGCATAATTATTCCAAGAGATATCCCGTTTCCAAATGCAGAAATTTGAAGAAAAAAGTTTTTGAGAAAATGGCTGTCAAAGATTGCATAATAGATTTCATTTCATGATATCGACATGCTTGATCCATGATTAAAACTCACTTAGAGGTACGTAATTGTCATAGAAGTGAACTTTATTGATAGTATGCATACAAAGGTATAATAATCTGGCAGAAAACCATTTTCAGTATTTTTGGTCAAAAACACCATTTCATTATACCTTTGTATGCATACTATCAATAAAGAGAGGCACGACATACAAGAATCATTGCACAAAATCATTAACAGGGACAAGCAAGTGTCATCATTAGAGCAAGGGACTGTCGAAGGATAGGGTGGGAATGCGATTTCAAATAAATAAGTCTGTTTTTTTACGAAAGGTAGCTATAGTTTTGGATGATTTTAAAGTAATACTGGGTTGATTCTAGATTTTGGTGCAGCTACTGAAGAATGTTTGCCAATGTTAAGTTTGGATTTAGGAACAAAATGTTGTGAAACTACGAGTGTCCTACCTGGAGTGCGGGACCCAGGCACCTTCATGTAGAGCTGCACCGTGTTCATTCCAAGGATCTTGTGGCCAATGTGACTCAGCACGTTACTGGCAGCTACAACCTGTAACGGTTACAGTGGCACATGTTACTGGTGGCTACAACCTGTAACGGTTACAGTGGCACATGTTAATGGTGGCTACAACCTGTAACGATTACAGTGGCACATGTTACTAGCAGCTACAACCTGTAATGGTTACAGTGGCACATGTTACTGGCAGCTACAACCTGTAACGGTTACAGTGGCACATGTTACTGGTGGCTACAACCTGTAACGGTTACAGTGGCACATGTTACTGGCTCCTACAACCTGTAACGGTTACAGTGCCACATGTTTTAGTGGCTGCTACAACCTGTATCGGTTACAGTGCCACATGTTATTAGCTGCTACAACCTGTATCGGTTACAGTGCCACATGTTATTAGCTGCTACAACCTGTAACGGTTACAGTGCCACATGTTACTGGCTGCTACAACCTGTATCGGTTACAGTGGCACATGTTACTGGCTGCTACAACCTGTATCGGTTACAGTGGCACATGTTACTGGCTGCTACAACCTGTAACGGTTACAGTGGTACATGTTACTGGCTGCTACAACCTGTAACGGTTACAGTGGTACATGTTACTGGCTGCTACAACCTGTAATGGTTAGTGTACATGTTACTGGCTGCTATAACCTGTGTGGAAGGGAAGGAGAGAGGGATGGAGGGTGGAAGTGAGAGAGGTAGGGACAGAGAGAGGGATGAGGGAGGGAGAGAAAGAAAGAGGGAGAGAGGGAGACAGGGAGGGAGAGAAGGCGGGAGACAGAGAGGGAGGGAGAGAGGGATGGTGAGGGGAGGGAGAGAGGGAGGGAGAGGGGGAGGGAGAGAGGGAATGAGAGGGGGAGGGAGAGAGAGGGAAGGAGAGAGGGAGGGAGAGAGTGGAGGGAGTTTGAGAAGGAGGGAGAGGGAGGGAGAGAGGGGAGGGAGAGAGGGGTGGAGAGAGGGGAGGGAGAGAGGGGAGGGAGAGGGAAGAAGAGAGGGAGGGAGGGAGGGAGGGAGAGAGGGAAGAAGAGAGGGAGGGAGGGAGAGAAAGAGACTTACCCGTGTGAAGGCGGGAAGTTTTCCCAACTCCTGGAGTTGTGCCTTCCATTTCTTCTCATTAGACAAATCAACGTTGGTGCCAAACTTGATCATGCGGAACTTCTTCTTTCTACAACACAAGGCTGCTCTGTATACGCTGCATAATTCACTGGTCCACCCAACCATTCTAACAACTGTGATGATGTCATATATATATGATACTGAACAAGAACACTGAAGCTCAGTGTCTTATAATAATAATTCAACAGCATTCTTCTGCGCCATAAATGTGGATAGTTATGGCCATTCAGGTGCATTACAATATTAAAACATGGTATATACCCATTAGACCCCGCGCGTCCGAAAGCGTCCGGGTGTTTTCTCCCCAGAGCGCCCGAAAGCGTCCAGTGGAGATAAAGCATCTAGCGGTGGCCCCATCTTGCGGATACTTAAGATACTAATACTGGCTGATTCCTTGACATCTGAGCTATGAATTGTGGGTATTTTCGACATGTGCTTGCATTGAGTTTTTTGCGATAGAAGTTCGCCACCTGTGGACCTTCAAAAATGGCGGCGCCTTGGACATCGTAGTTGTTTACTAATGACGAAGTTTGCGCTATTATTTCGTTGGATGGGACTTTTCTGACACTGTTGACATTACGTTCGAAAGGCAACTGAATGAGCGATAAAATGGATGACTTCGCCTTGGGTTTTGTTTATGTTTCGTTGTTCAAGTTTGGTCACCGTCAGTTGGATTTTCGGCACGGAGACTGCTGGTTATGTTACTATATGAAAATTATGTCTTTTTATTAGAATAAATTATTAGGGTACGTATTCTAATTCAATTGTTCTAATAGTCAACATTTGGTTGTTTCAGGTGTCAATATGTTACTATTGTTAGTGATCACAATGTCAACACTGACGAGTAACGTTGACGCGACACAGAAGCCATATGTGGGATGACAGCAACCAAGATAGAAGACTTATAAAGCTGTGTTTGTTGTCTATATTTATACAAAGTAAACTGATTTACATTGTTTCATGTCTAAGCAAGGCATGGCGAGTGTAAATACACAGTAGAATGCATTAACTCAAATGCATTCTACTGTGTATTTACACTCGCCGTGCCTTGCTTCAGAATATAAATTGTCTACGTTTGTCACCAATAAATAACAACATATTTTTAACAATCAACACCAGTCACATAATTTTAAAGATAATTCAATGGACATCAAATTAAACAAAACTTGTAATTATAAAAAATCAATAGTTTTGGTAGATACAGGATTATTTATATATATATATATTATATATAAATAATACATAAAAACATTTATGATACAATAACATGGGAATTAAGGAAACAATGTCGCCTTGTGTTGTACTGGGAATATTTCAGACTGGGGTATCTCCACTTAAATTTAACAATGGATTCTCTGTAAGGTGACACCAATTTGATTATTCGGATTATGGACCTGCCGACGTTGTTTTTGACAAAATGGAAATAAAATTGTAATTTTGAACTTTTATTTCTGATCAAAATGCCAAACCAATGAGTTTGTATTGATTCATCTATATGCATCATACTGAGCATTGTATGTTAAACACCATTTCATTAGTTGTCGCGCATCTTTGGTCTACGATCTAACGAAGCCACGAAAGTCCAACTTGTCATTAATTAATCTGAACCATGGCTGAACCAGACGCTGCTGTGTGGTTTTGTATCAAGAAATTGACATTTGGCACTGCTTCCCGAAAAGAAGCAACAATATTTAAATTGTCCGACACAATCAACAATGTCATTTCCTGTGTTTTAGCGACGCCGCCCTGATATCAAAAGTAAGTGTTGGCGTGGAATGTGCGGATGGTTGTCGAAATGACAGCGAGTGTCCTTGCGGATGCTGCGTGAGCAATTCAACTTTTAACACATTTATTTTCTTGAACGATGACAGCCTTAGTGCCACCAAAATGAAGCGAAAAGGCAACCCAAAGGCTGACATTTTTGACACAATGCAAAATAGGTATACAAAAAATAAACTGTCAACATGCAACACAGGCGAAACCAGTAACATGCGCATGTTTAACGCGCTATTCATTCTGTCTACTTGCAAATATCTGAACATTGGATTTTGGCCAATCACGTTAACACTGCTGGGAAAACGGGTGTAGACACTCTCTTCAATGTTAGCATTGCATTGCATTACCTTGGAATAGAATAATGTAGTTATATTAGAGGGTATGACAGTCAAATCCTAATTATGCCAGCCAAATTAATACTACCACAGCAAGATAAGATATATCCTGTCTCTAATCTACACGTTTATGGCTGTAATGTTAACACACCATAATGGCACCTACCAAGTCTTGTTATCAGTACTTGTTATTCTAAATTCTAATAGGCTTCAACTTTTATTAAACTTTCATAAAAGTATGTGTGTAGTAACTTTTGATACAAGGCTAAATAATTTGTTTAGCAATGTACTGAACGGCTCATATGACAATTGATGTATTTACACAAAACACTTTTCTCGTGCAATTACATTTATTTTAATTTTTATTCCCCCCTCCTCCCTAACAAAAATTTCTAAAAAATCCATAATCCTAACAATCAAATTGGTGTGGCCTAATAATGAATGTTCCTGGTGAGCTCATATTAATATTGTGTTATAATAATAATTCAACAGCATTCTTCTGAACTATAGATAAGGTAATTAATAATTCAGAGGTGTGTTACAATACTAGAACATGGAACGTACCTTATAAAATTATTTAAAAAATATTAAAATAAATATATAAGAAAATTTACGAAAAAAATGTAATACTAACAATATATTTTACTTAATATATCGCGAGATCCAATTTTAAATTGTTCTTGGTGCTTTACAGCATGCAAGACGAATACAGTTTTTATCAAATTGCTAAATAAACACACGTTCTCTAAAAATAGTAAAAATGCTACTTTAAATAAAATATATATAAAATCTGTGTTTGTCTAATGAACATATAATAATCATACGCTAATTTAATTCACAAATTAAAATGTTAGTGAAACTATCCCCTGGACCATGTGAACTGATGAGTGCCCCCTGGGGAGACATCTGTGACCTACCCTTTAACTGATGAGTTGGAGTCAGTGTCAGAGTCCTTGTGTACTCCCTTAGACTTGTCTTGTTCCTCCCTGAGTGACTCTTGGAAGGACGACGCCTGATACTGGGCATACTTCGCCACCGTTGTGTGAGACCGACTGCTCTCACATCGCCAGATCGTCATGTTGTTTGCGTCCTTGTTGTCATCTGGCGTCTGCAGGCGTTGTGATCGCACCTCCACCTGGTAGTCAGGATTGGACTCAACGAGTGACTTCGTCGAGAACAGGCCGAGATCTGTAAGGTCCACAGATAGATGGGTGTTATTTATATACGACAGACAGAAAATGGTGTATATATCATTACATCAAGAGTAATAGATAGAAATTAAACACACATCTATATTCACATTTTACACCAACTAGGACACACACTGACAGAGAGAGAGAACACAAGTAAACGTACCCAGTTTGAGGGCCATAGCCACAGAGGACAGACTGACAGAGAGAGAACACAAGTAACCATACCCAGTTTGAGGGTCATAGCCACAGATGACACAGTCTGACAGAGAGAGAACACAAGAAAACATACCCAGTTTGAGGGTTATAGCCACAGATGACACAGTCTGACAGAGAGAGAACACAAGTAAACATACCCAGTTTGAGGGTCATAGCCACAGATGACACAGACTGACAGAGAGAGAGAACACAAGAAAACATACCCAGTTTGAGGGTCATAGCCACAGATGACAGACTGACAGAGAGGGAACACAAGTAAACATACCCAGTTTGAGGGTCATAGCCACAGATGACAGACTGACAGAGAGAGAGAGAACACAAGAAAACATACCCAGTTTGAGGGTCATAGCCACAGATGACAGACTGACAGAGAGAGAACACAAGTAACCATACCCAGTTTGAGGGCCGTAGCAAGGCCACGGATGACACAGACAGGCTGGGATAGGACGTATTGTTGCAGCTCAATGGAGAATGCCTCTTTCTTGGTCTCCATCTGTCAACAACACTCATCATATGCAATGCTGCCTTCCACCACAGTCCATAGACGTTACATTAGTTTCAAAAATACTCATCAAATATGTTACTTTCAATCATACTCATCAAGTATATTAGTTTCAACTTTCAATCATACTCATCAAGTATATTAGTTTCAACTTTCAACCATACTCATCAAGTATATTAGTTTCAACTTTCAACCATACTCATCAAGTATATTAGTTTCAACTTTCAATCATACTCATCAAGTATATTAGTTTCAACTTTCAATCATACTCATCAAGTATATTAGTTTCAACTTTCAATCATACTCATCAAGTATATTAGTTTCAACTTTCAATCATACTCATCAAGTATATTAGTTTCAACTTTCAATCATACTCATCAAGTATATTAGTTTCAACTTTCAACCATACTCATCAAGTATATTAGTTTCAACTTTCAATCATACTCATCAAGTATATTAGTTTCAACTTTCAACCATACTCATCAAGTATATTAGTTTCTACCATCAAACTTTAAGTTTGCGATGGCCCATCTGACATGGTACAAACTGCGTCAGTGGCTTCCTGGTAGGCATTTCAAGTGTCCCACGCACTTTTCTTCCCCTTACTTTAAAAAAGCTGACATTGTCGCATCCGGATCCATTGGAAAATGGAAGACTTTGACACACTTTCGGTCCAAGAGAGCATGATATCGGTACAGGAAATAAGTCACTGATGTAGCAGTTATAGAGTCGTTGAGCGTACTAATGACCAACAAGTGTGGCTCAAGAATGGGGGCTACTCCGTCTTGTTCAGATGACAGCCCAAGAAGTCATGCCATTGTCCTGACAGAGCTGAGTTGTGCTCCATGTGACAGCGAATACCCTTCTCTCTCTTTGTTGCCTTGCATGGTCTTTAAGACTGCTGTATTTGTAGATATCCGAGACAATGTCAACACACGCTGTCTACTGCCTGCTAGGCTGTGACATAGCATATGCAGCAAAGTCAGTTGTTCGATATCGACCAAATGTTGCTGAAGTTCGCGGCTTAAACATGTTGCCGGCTGCTGCACCATCAATCAATGACAACAACATCAATGCATTAACTCTGCAATATCATTGTTTCTCATTTGTTTGAGAAAACAACTAGCAATCATTTCGGACATCTGATAGTTGAATCTTTGAGTTTGATTTCTCACTTTTGGACGCCGTTGCAAAGAAATCGAGGAAGTATGTTAGTCTTGGTCGGGACTCCTAGAGGTTTGATGCAATATGTCGGGTGCTCTTTGACGAATGTGTTGTGCGGCCCCCTGGCCGATCTTTTCTACACTCATCACACAGCCAACAACACTCTCGTGGCAAACATCTCGGGTATCTATAACCAGCATATCTTTTCCTTGGTCACAAAACGGATTGCAACATCTATCATAGAGGTAACATCCTAGAAGTCTGTTTTTATGCTTGTAGACTGTTTGTGGTAACCATGTACCCCGCATCATGTGTAGTTGATTCTGTAGATTCAAATTCCCTGATGATCTGCGCCATCTCTCGACCAGATGTCATCCATCGGCGATGTGCAGCATGGTATTCTGTCAGACCCATTGAACCAAAGTCCCCTTTACCGCGGCGTTATTTTGCGCCAAAGTTGATGACAAACTCGTCATGAACAGCTTTATGTGCGTCCGTCTGGGTCAGAAACGGCAACAAATACCTTTTGTTGCAATTAGTTTTAGGTATACCCATTTTTTCTCATAGAATGCCTGGACTATTGATATATTTCTGTATTTCTGGTCATGTGCAGGGGCTAAAAATACATGCATATACAAACCCATGATTTAAAAACAATAGACAATACGAGTAAAAACTACTTCATTTTTCAAAATGTTGGGTAAAAACGACTTCATTTGTCAAAATGTCGGTTTGCATAGTTTTCTTCAATTTTAGCAATAAATCAAAAATTACTGAAGATATTTCAACAAATAAGGTATACTTTACAGGTTATGATCCGTGTAATCCAAAAAGGAAAAAAACACATTTTGCAAGTTTGCAACTTAATACAGACTTTGCTTGGGGCAGGTCACACTGTACTTACGTAGACACTAGGTGTTGGGGGGTTCAACTTGTCCTTGGGCAAAGGGGGAGAGGGGGTCACGGGGGGTGCAGGAACCTGGCATTTCCCCAAGATGCTAAGATTTGACACACTGTTGACATCTGCAAGAGAAACATCACAGTGTCAAGGCCACATGGGATATATCACATGTCACACACGCAACAACATCTGGACACAAACAGACAGACGGACGAACGGACGTACGCAGAGAGACAGACGCAGAAAGACAGACGCAGAGACAGACAGACAGACGGACAGATGTTTTTATTTGGCACAAATAATTATACAATCACAAAAGAAGTGAGTATATAAGTATAAATAATAATGTATAAAATCAATGCAAGGGGCCAGGAGACTAGCTGCTCTCACTAGTGACCCACTTCACACAGTTCAACGATTACCTACTAATAATTATATAATAATGATAGAAGAATATATATATTATATATTCTTCTAAGCTAAATGCTGGGCTATGTAACAGAAAAATGAAATGATATCATAAATGATTCAGTGTAACTCTTACATTGTCCAAGGAGGTCAAATTCCATAATCATTCACGCTGACAATGTAAGTTTCTAATTTCACATAGTGCTATATAGTTTTGTAATACAACACACTTTGATGAAACAGTATAGGTCAAAAATAACACCACCGTAGCCTGATCCCAAGTTCGGGACAAGACAGGAGGACGGTTGTGCGTTGGGCTAGGGAACCAACCATGTAAATATAGCTCACTACAGAAACGCCAACAAATCGTTGGTCATCTCTATCTTGAAGAGAGACACTGGTGACAATCCTCCCACGATATAGAACTGGTGTCATGTGATGATCACCAGCAATGTCACATGACTATCGAGAGCGGCATATTACAACATTGACGAGACCACCATAGGGTGTCGAAAACTCCTTTGAGCCAACACAGTATTAACACATATAACTGCACTTCCTAAACAAAATCAATCTAAGTGAACCCGGAAGCAATTTACATGCTGCAATTATGAATAGATTTCAAATTGACAAGTTGGCACACTACACATTTTATGTGCTTAAAAAATTTCAAATTAGACATTTTAAGTGTTTTCAAAAAGTCAAATTGTACATTTTATGTTTTCTTTAAATAAATATATTTTGCTTGATTAGTTTTGTAGCATAATTATGGTCATTCTTCTTGTATAAATGAATGTATTTAATAATAACAAGCTTCTATAGCGCCTAAATCCCCAGGAATCTGAGCTCAGAGGTGCAACATGCAAGAATCATTGGGCAAAATTGTTAATAGTAGTTTTTTAAAGAAAGTCTTAGTATATTTACTGGTTTAACTATTTTTTCTCTCTTTTTTAACTTGTTTTAGTAACTATATTTAAGGTAATGTTACATATTTTTACATGTCTATTTTCTTAGCATTTCTTTTTATGTAAAATACTACTATACACGTGTGTGTGCACGCGCGCGTGCGTGCGTATGTCTGTAAATCACCCGAGAACAATTCCAATTGATCAGGGTATCTCCCAAATGTTGTCTGCATGTCTGATGACAAATTCACACGAGAAAGACAATTAAACTGAACTTACTTTGGTCTTTGCACGAGGCTATGATCTCGTCTGCTGTCATGTGTACGCAGCTTGGCGATGCAAGTTCTGACGGCATTCTAACAGAAAACTGTGTATCCGTGTCAAACTCACTATGCTCCAATTTATAGTCCGAAATGCCACAACTAGAGGCACCACTGGCGTCCGTGGGTTTCTCGCCCCGGTGGCTACCGTTAAATGACTTCGCTCCACATATCCTACTTGTAAACTTGTCTGCCTGCCAGTTACTGGTTTCCGATTCCTTGTTTTGCTGCTTCATGAAGAGCTCCAAGAGGTCCTCCGCTAGGAACGCCACCTGTTCCGTGTCGCAAACCGGACTCGGGTGTAAATCTGCCGCGTCCGATGACATACTGTTGTTGCTGCCTGGTGTCGCCCCCTAGTGTCACAAACATACATTTTGGTATAGTTTATATGGTGTAAAACCACATTAAGGATTCGCCTGGCATTACCAAGTGAAAGTACTGAATGTACTACTGCGTCAGATCATTCACGAGGTTGCAATATATATGCGCTAGTCGCTCGCGTATACGCACAGTGGCTATTTTACAGAACGCACCAATAAAATCTGTCACCGGATTGGGATGAAACTGAGGGGTATCAGGTTTGGGGGAATTTTTCTGAAAAATAAAGTATGAGAATGTCACTAGTTTTCCACATGAGGTCAGTTAACTAATGTTTCATGTGCTGAGAAAGAATAAAGAAAATCTGTAATAAAATTATCCATCCAGCACAGAATAGGTCATAAGGTTATACTGGCTAAATTGTGGTCTTACCCCTATTACATGATACAGTGTCAGACAATTTTCATTGTAAAACCATGTTACATAGTAGTAACTTTATCCATTCTAACAGGTGGATCACCCAGTGTGTTTTAACGAACAATAACTGGTTTTGTACTTTGGATAATTTGTGTTGAATTGCATGTTTAAACACTGCACATACACCAGGGGCTATCTAATGATCCCTCCAACTTACCAAAGCCCAGCAGGAAACACTGCATTTCAAACAAGTATAACTAGCAATTACTGGTGCTAACAGGAGACATATTTTGTCCAGAATCATCAACCACTGTTAGTTTCAAAGGTCACTCCATCTTTCAATGTTCCGATGTTTGGTTTATCCGAGACAGTTGTTGTTTTAGAGCAACTTATGACTGTTGTTTGGTTTAGCAGAGTGTTTTTGTTGCTGTTGTTGTTGCTGAGTGACGTATGACTGTTTGGTTTACCTGAGATCGTTGTTTACTGAGTGACGTATGACTGTTGTTAGGTTTAATTGAGACTGTTGCTGCTGTTGTAGTTGCTGAGTGTCATATGAATCTTTGGTTTACCTGATACTGCAGCTGTTGTTCTTGCCGAGTGATGTATGACTGTTTGGTTTACCAGAGACTGTTGTTGCTGCTGTTGTTGCTGTGTGATGTATGACTGTTTGGTTTACCTGAGACTGTTGTTGCTGAATGATGTATGACTGTTTGGTTTACCTGAGACTGTTGTTGCTGCTGTTGTTGCTGAGTGATGTATGACTGTTTGGTTTACCTGAGGCTGTTGTTGCTGAGTGATGTATGACTGTTTGGTTTACCTGAGACTGTTGTTGCTGTGTGATGTATGACTGTTTGGTTTACCTGAGACAGTTGTTGCTGCTGTTGTTGCTGAGTGAAGTATGACTGTTTGGTTTACCTGAGATCGTTGTTGCTGAGTGACGTATGACTGTTGTTAGGTTTAATTGAGACTGTTGCTGCTGTTGTAGTTGCTGAGTGTCATATGAATCTTTGGTTTACCTGATACTGTAGCTGTTGTTCTTGCCGAGTGATGTATGACTGTTTGGTTTACCAGAGACTGTTGTTGCTGCTGTTGTTGCTGTGTGATGTATGACTGTTTGGTTTACCTGAGACTGTTGTTGCTGAATGATGTATGACTGTTTGGTTTACCTGAGACTGTTGTTGCTGAGTGATGTATGACTGTTTGGTTTACCTGAGGCTGTTGTTGCTGAGTGATGTATGACTGTTTGGTTTACCTGAGACTGTTGTTGCTGTGTGATGTATGACTGTTTGGTTTACCTGAGACAGTTGTTGCTGCTGTTGTTGCTGAGTGAAGTATGACTGTTTGGTTTACCTGAGACTGTTGTTGCTGCTGTTGTTGCTGTATGACTGTTTGGCTTACCTGAGATTGTTGTTGCTGCTGTTGTTGCTGACCGACGTATGACTGCTGTCGGAAGTACTGTTGCTGCAGATGCTGTAGCAACAGCTGCTGCTGAGAGTCCAACTTTGTCTGGCAAACAAAAACAATATCTAAAAATGTGCTTAGAATAGACGTCTCTGTACTAGCCGCATCTGCAAGACCTGATGTAATTGATAAGAAGCAGAATGGGACACTGCACCAGAGTGAGATATAGGGCTGCTGTGTTTACATGTTGTGTATAATGATTTTACTAAAATAATTATTAAAAATATACTGTATATATATATTAATATATATATATACATATATATGTGAACTGGGCCAGGGCAATTGTTTGTAACATTGCATTTGATCATAAAACACATTTTCACAGACTGACCTGGTTTTCCTGTAGAAATCTCAACATTTGCATCTGTTGTAAAGTTAGGAAGAAAGACTGCTTTGGCGGTGGTTCTGTCACTCCCTGCACCAACACAGATGGAACAGTGCAACAACTTGGCTCATTCTGCAATACAAGACTACCACATTCAAAACATCAGCGCAGTATCCAGTTCTGAGGACAGCTCAAAGCACTTTACTCCCTGGCAGACCTGTTCGATCGAACACATCTCGACTTCTCTAGGAAGCATCCAGCCACACAGTAATTAATGCATGAAGACTACTCGTACACAATATCCACCACTGTGTATAACCAGGTACTCATTCATACGGCTGAGTGAACTGGAGCAATGTAGAGTGAACAAACTTGCCCAAGGTTCTCTCAGTCGGGAGAGTCCGCAGCTCTCCCTACTGCACCACTGTACTCTACAGTTATAATCACATCCGTCAATCTCCAGTCAGACAAGAACACAGTTCTTTCATCAGACAATGCCACGTTTTTTTCTGCAAAACTCCACTACAATCAACTTGACGTACACAATTCTCTTCACTCGATTCAACTGGTTTTGCAGAGAAGAAATGAATATCCCTATAGAAATATTCGATAATAATGTTGTATGCAGCAGTTTCCTTAAAAGTTGCATTTCCCATAACATACATAAACATACATGTGTAAATATAAATAAAATGTATATATAAACAGTACCAAAGAAATGGATTTCAATGAAAACTACTTACAGATAGATGTAATTATCATTCAGATGTTAAATGGTCTAAAACCTAACTAGGCTTAAATACCAACAATTATACCAATAAATTAAACATAATCACAATTAGGTGCATGACCTCCATCAAACTCTACCTTTGCCAACAAGATTGATAACAGTAATATGTAGTCATTACATTACGTGGGAGATATGATAACTTTCTCCATACAGTTGTTGCTTTACAAAAGTTTGCCTTATGCTTTTTTTTGTAAAGAAAAACTTGTGAAAAAACGTTTTGGGCCAAAATGTCAACAACATTTTTATGCAAGCACCAACACAAGTCATGGATAGTGATGAAATGAGGCCAAATGAATGACTTTTATTAAAGAGATTAAGTTAAAGAGAGAGAAATGTGGGCTCTACATCCCAAGGCCAGGCCTGTGACTGAGCCCATTCTAGTCTCCTGTACCTCTGGATGACAGAGCCCACATTTTGGCATATACAACATTAGCAGTATTGTTATAGATATATAAAACAACAGCATTACTACTGTAATCACAGTAGACCTTATGCTCTGTACCGTACTAACCAAGCACACCATTCATTCACACTAACTATAATCCCAACTACCTGCTGAAGACTTACACTATATCAAGATTTAGCCTAAACCTATAAGTGGGGCCATTACGCCGCAATTTAGAAGTGGGGCCATCAATAAAATATATAATGTAATGTCTGAACATGCCACATGTTCGGCATCCCTTTTTTGATGGCTTGAGGTACATGTTGCTAGGCAACAGGGCACATACATCAATTATTGCAAATGTAAAACTCATATTAAAACTACGGCATTTAAAAGTACTCTTCATAGAAAAGGAACTGAATAAACAACAAAATAACTCTTGCCACATTAGGAAGTAACACAAATCCCACCTTTTTGTTGTTGCCCCGCCGACGTTTTCGAGCCGGACTCGTCTGCTGTTCTGCACTGCCCCCTGGTGTTGGGAATGTTTGTGCACCGGGATACGGTCCGGGAGAACTCCCTGGAGTACCACTTCCAGGGTGCTGGGAAGACGGTGTACCCCCTGTGGGGTAGGGAGGGGGGGCTCCAACCTGGGGGTAGGGGGGAGGTGGCGGTTTCTGCACCCCGCTGTACAGTGACGCCATCTGGGAGTAGCCTCCCGCCATACCGGCCGCGGCCACTGCGGCTACTCTGGCCTGGACAGCAATAAGAGGACGTCTCAAATACACAATGCTGGTAAGGGGTCTTGTCAAATAGGTAAGTCGGTTTTAGGTGATAGTAGTGAATTTTATTTACACAGCAGAACCACGCTTTACAGCCACCTTGGTACTACTTAAATGGTGCCAAACTACACCCCAGAAACCTGCAATGTTACATTACAATTATACTAAAGACACACAGACGTTACACCATTTTATATGAACAAAGTTTATAAAACAACAGCACCAAATTGATGCACATTCTAAATGAGACAATGTAGAGTGGAACCTCGCTATTAAAGTCACTTCACTATTAAGGTCACCTTTGGGAGAGGACAAAAGTGACCTGAATAACGAGGTGACCATATTAGCGGACTAATACCCTATATGTTAGTGTATGTAGAAATAATTTGGGACTGGTCTAGACCTTAATTACAAAGTGGCTGTATTACTGAGGTGACCGTAAAGAGAGGTTACACTGTATAAATTAGTTTGAGTGTATGCATAGCACAATTTTTAATTTTAATTTTAAATAACCTGATCCTTTTAATGAGACAACATCTGCATGTTTGAAATGGCATACGTATAAGTCTGCAAAAAATTTTCGTCACAATTTTTTTATCAGGAAATGTCCTTGATGGCCGTGACATGTGGCGCCTCCTACCTGTTGCTGCTGCTGCAACAGCTGCTGTTGGCTGTTGGCGCCCTGTCTCGAAGTGAGTTCTGCGGGAATGGGCAGACTCCAAGCTTCCTGTATACTGGGCAGGGTCTTGCTACTGCAACAAGGACCATTTCAACGTTGGAAAGAGAAAACATAAAAACATAGGGACCATGTCAAAGGTGGAAAGATAAAATGTAAAATTAGACAAACTGGCACGATGTTGGAACTACTGTGTGCACTTGGATGAGTTTTATACCATTAAAGGGAACATGTCAAAATAACTAATAAACATGGATTCAATATAGCAAAAACGTCAACTCAATTGCCACACTGAAAACACTCATTATTTTGAAATCTGACAAGTAACTTAACTATAATCAAGCAACTGCATGTGGTTATGTTACTGATCAAACAATTTATTTCTGATATACCCAGGACATTAATTACATTATAAAGGCTTTCGTCTGTTTACCATGTAAAATTCAAACTTATTAGAAAAATATCAGAATTTAAAAAAAATATAGAAATTGCAAATACAGGAAACGTAAGACAATCCAGCCATGCTGGGTACCCTGTGACTAATAGAAAGACTATATCTTGCAGCGAAGTCATTACAGAAACACTTACGTTTTTGGCGCTCGCTGCAATGGAATCGCGGCTATCTCTTGTTGTACGGCTTTGATGCGATTCGTCAATGTCGGGTTCACGTCTGAAAATATATATTTAAATTAATTTGCCACATCAACATCTTACGGTAGCCGCCTATATATACCATTGAAACAGCAAAACGGAGACGTGGTGAAGACGTTGCCAAACAAAAATTAGTTTTTGCAAGCTAAGCCATGAATAACCATGTTGGTAAAACTGATACAACATGGGACATTTGTATGATAGGCCACAGAAATACAATTCAATGTTATGTACCTGCCAGAGAGTACTACTGTACATAACGCGACTATTTGTGTCAGTGTGCCTTCGCGGTAACGCAATTTTGCCATTTTAAAATTGTAAGTACTCCACTCAAAGCAACTTTTTATACAATGTCTTTGCACAAATTTGATTAAATATTGTAGAGATTTAGAATATAAATATCTTATGGAAAAGTTTGTCCAGAATTTTGTTTAATGTTTTCCGATTGTCTACGTCAAAAGTAGGGACACTGTTAGTTTTACAACATCGTAATGACATCACTCTATAATGTACATAATGCTATATTTAGTCATTTTACATTTTCATAACCGTATTATGTGTACCTTCATTCTAGTAATCCTTTTACGATGAACATTCATTTTACATGACCTAACAATATAAATGTAAGCAGACAATTTGAGCAAATGCACATTTTCTACCTGCTCTTTTATTAAATCTTATGACTGAAACAGAATGAATTATTACTACCATCATCTCTGGTTGGTTCGAGCTGGAGCAATGACGACTCTTTCAATAAGGGTCACCTGTTCATTGGGGACAGAAAGTCGGCCACTTGGATACAGGTCCCTCGTGGAATATCATGTTTTAATTAACTCTCACATCTTAAAAAAACTGCTTGTCCCATCTTGACTAAATTTGTAGTGTATGAAGTATGAAAAGAAGGTCAGATATTAAACAATAATCAATCTGGATAATCGTAACGATGGTAACCAGATAATTCTTGAAAGTTCTGATGGGGTAGTTTTTTGGAAAGTCCGACGGAAAATTGTTATCATATCTTATTTGTTCAAACAAATACCATATTAAATTGTGCAATGAAGTAATATGGCTGAATATACAGTAAAACATCTCATAAAAATATGATTTTTAATGTCTGTTTAGCAATTTATTTTATGTAAGATAATATCAAAAGTATTACTCAGTGCAATGACCAGACATTTTAAAACCAGCATTTGTTGCAAAATACAGGTTTTTTGCACTTTACAAGAAAATAAATAAATAAAAACACATTATTTTAACCAAATGCTTGGGTCACTGTGCAGTAGAATGTATACTGAACATGGATTTTCAAGAATTATGTGTTTACCAAATTGGCCAATATTTGCTGACAATTTTGGACATTTTGTGTGTCACCATTGAAAGGGGGCTGGCTGAAAAAAGTTCAAAATATTGTTTCCTCGGTAAGACCCATTCTATGCTTTGGGCAGAAAAAATGCAGGCTCTGAAATAAGGCCAGTCCAATCATCCCGGACGAGTAGTTTCAGTGACCAGACTAGTCCATGTTTAGAGGAGCAGTCCCGTCGGACTAGCTGTGAATATGTGAATTAATTTATGCTGTGTGCATGCTAGTTAGGTGGTATTGTGATGGTATAAAATACAATAAGACTATAAGGCAACATTTTATTATTCGCAGCTAAATATTCTGTACGACCGTCGAATAGGAAACTTGCTGAACGCGGAGAATGGCGGCTGTTTACATCAGGTTATCATAGGTAGTGCCTCCTAGCAACCGTAAGTGTTAAGCGACATGGACAAACATACATGCGCTGATTACAGACATCGTTACGTGCTGACCCATCGGGGGGGGGGGGGGGGAGCGATGGACCAAAACCATTACATTACACTGGGTCAAAACCATTATATTACACTGGGTCAAAACCATTAGTTACACTGTCATCAACACCACCTACACTCTAGCCTACTCAACACTAGTATGATAAATGATAGACGGGGGGGGGGGGGGGGGTAGCGATGGACCAAAACCATTACATTACACTGTCATCGACATCGCCTAGACTGTAGTAACTGTAAATGATACACTAAACTCCTCAACTACATTTTTGCATTACACATTTCTTTTGGGTTGGCGGAGGCGTCGTTTCGCTGTCAGCCATCATTTCGTGCCGCGTGACTTTGTTTTGTTTGATCGCGGAAATGCGATTTTGTCATAATGCTGTTTCATATTGGTTACATTACGACCAGACTCAGCGAATGAAAAGCCATGTCACAACATGCTGCATACATATGCTGCCACCTGTTGAATATAGTGCAACCTAAATTTCAGTGATTACCCAACATGGTCACAGTCCGTAATATTTTCATCCCTCACCGTAATACCGTAATTTGAGGTGACTTTCCGGAATGATTCCGGACAATCCGGAATGGTAGACAGGTCTGTCTACCCCATTTTGTTCAGCTGCCAGTGGATATTTTTTGCCCCCGCCAGACTACCTTCTCTGGCCTCATCCCTTCTACCTACCATGTCTGGCCTTAACCATTTCAGTACTGCAGCCCTGACCAGCTGTGACTACTGAAAACTGTATTCCCAGTGAATATGCAAGATAATGAACTACCTCACTTCAAGTTAAGATTTGAGCAACAAAACTGCATTTTATGAATAGGAATGTTATATATTTTCGGAAAGTATGATAATCAGCGAATAAAATGAGCCATATCATTTTACATTCTGCTGTCATGGTAACCAACAATCCAAGATGGCCACCAAGATTTCAACGTTTTTGCAGTTGCCGAACTCAGTTGTATACTAAGTTCGCCGACATCATTATTATGTCGATCGTCAACATCCAACACAAATTCTTCGCTAAAACTATCAAATAATCTGTCCAAAACATACAGTGGTAAATCGCTAGTTGAAGTAATGCCGTCGGCCATTGTGGCCACCACAGATTTTGATAATCCATTAAAAACTGCGAAAATCAGCGTAAACTATCATTGAGCGATAATAAACGATTAACACAGCTAAATAGCTAATTTATTCTCCTTGACAACCGTACACAGCAAGTGGCTCCACGTAGTGGATTATTATGAAAAAATACGATTTCAATAGCAGACACTGTTAATGCCGGATAACCGGCCTGTCGTACTGAAATGGTTAATGTAGGATCATCAGAGAACAGAGGAAACAGGGCGTACCCTTTGTGTCTTTAGCTGCGTTCTTGTAGCATGTGAGGGCGTCCTCCAGCTGGTTACATGACTCGTAGAGGATGCCAAGGTCAGTCCATGCCGCGGTGTGATCCTTCTCTAGCTGCACGGCACAGATGTACGCCTGCAGAGCATCCATAGGCTGGCTCTGTTGCTGGTACAGCACTCTGTGACAGCAGGTGACAATGTACACATCATACGCTGATGTGTACTCGACACATGCAGTATACATGTCACATGCGGGTGACGCAGTGTACACTTCACATGTAGGTGACATGGTGTACACATGTCACACACTCGTGACACGGTGAACATTTTGCATGCAGGTGTGACCAATGTACACCTAACACAAAAATTACACAATGTACAATTTGCACCTATGACGCAATGTACACTTGATACACATGTTACACAATGTACACTTCACCCAGATGACACAGTGTACATTGCACACACAAATGACAAAATGTACACTTTACACAAAGACGACACAATGCACACTTCACCCAGAAATGACAATGTGCACTTCACAGACTTAAACTTCTCACACAAACATGTTGGGTATAATTTTTACACAATTCCTCTACACCCTTCTCTGTGATACTACGATTCCATCTAGTTTAGGGTAATATTAAAATGTAGTATACCCAAAATATACTTTCTTTCACCTCACTTTGCCATTCCGAAGAGACAGTTTCTTCAAAAGTTTATGGCCCCATTATTTGCACAGAAACATATTTTGGTCAGATTTTAAGTCTTTGTGAAAATATTATTGTCATGTCAAGTGACATAATTATCATAATGATAACTGTGCATCTAATATACAAAAGAAACAAATATATCAAATCTGATTTTTGGTCAAATCTGAAGGCCAGGGACAGAGGGTGACGTTTTAGAACAACGACCTACCCTATCGAGCACCAGGTGTCAGCACTAGCTTCGCTCTTGTCGATGGAATGGCGATAAGACACGAAGGCATCGTGCACCTTGCCAATGGCCGAGAAACACCTGTAACAAAAGTAATGTTCATTATTATAAAATTATTATAAAATTTCAGCATTTTAATAATAGATGTTAAAACCTCAATTTACAATAAATTTGATTTGATTTGAACATAAAATATGATTAATGATAGATTCTCCTTGAGTTCATTCTCTTAGAGAAACAGTCCTTAAATATAACAAGAGGTTCTGTTTAATGATGGATTCTCCTTGAGTTCATTCTCTTAGAGAAACAGTCCTTAAATATAACAAGAGGTTCTGTTTAATGATGGATTCTCCTCGAGTTCATTCTCTTAGAGAAACAGTCCTTAAATGTAACAAGAGGTTCTGTTTAATGATGTATTCTCCTTGAGTTCATTCTCTTGGAGAAACAGTCCTTAAATGTAACAAGAGGTTCTGTTTAATGATGGATTCTCCTTGAGTTCATTCTCTTAGAGAAACAGTCCTTAAATATAACAAGAGGTTCTGTTTAATGATGGATTCTCCTCGAGTTCATTCTCTTAGAGAAACAGTCCTTAAATGTAACAAGAGGTTCTGTTTAATGATGGATTCTCCTTGAGTTCATTCTCTTAGAGAAACAGTCCTTAAATGTAACAAGATGTTCTGTTTAATGATGGATTCTCCTTGAGTTCATTCTCTTAGAGAAACAGTCCTTAAATATAACAAGAGGTTCTGTTTAATGATGGATTCTCCTTGAGTTCATTCTCTTAGAGAAACAGTCCTTAAATGTAACAAGAGGTTCTGTTTAATGATGGATTCTCCTTGAGTTCATTCTCTTAGAGAAACAGTCCTTAAATGTAACAAGAGGTTCTGTTTAATAATGGATTCTCCTCGAGTTCATTCTCTTAGAGAAACAGTCCTTAAATATAACAAGAGGTTCTGTTTAATGATGGATTCTCCTTGAGTTCATTCTCTTGGAGAAACAGTCCTTAAATGTAACAAGATGTTCTGTTTAATGATGGATTCCCCTCGAGTTCATTCTCTTGGAGAAACAGTCCTTAAATGTAACAAGAGGTTCTGTTTAATGATGGATTCTCCTTGAGTTCATTCTCTTGGAGAAACAGTCCTTAAATGTAACAAGAGGTTCTGTTTAATGATGGATTCTCCTCGAGTTCATTCTCTTGGAGAAACAGTCCTTAAATGTAACAAGAGGTTCTGTTTAATGATGGATTCTACTTGAGTTCATTCTCTTGGAGAAACAGTCCTTAAATGTAACAAGACGTCCTGTTTAATGATGGATTCTCCTTGAGTTCATTCTCTTAGAGAAACAGTCCTTAAATGTAACAAGAGATTCTGTTTAATGATGGATTCTCCTTGAGTTCATTCTCTTAGAGAAACAGTCCTTAAATGTAACAAGACGTCCTGTTTAATGATGGATTCCCCTCGAGTTCATTCTCTTAGAGAAACAGTCCTTAAATGTAACAAGAGGTTCTGTTTAATGATGGATTCTCCTTGAGTTCATTCTCTTAGAGAAACAGTCCTTAAATGTAACAAGAGGTTCTGTTTAATGATGGATTCTCCTTACCATTGTCTTAGAGAAAGAGTCTTGAGTTCAGAGACACAGCAAGGAAAATTCTTTATTAAATAAAATTGACTGTTTAATTAAAGGAGCTATTTTAAACTACAAAAAGCCATTGCAACAATTATCACTATTTCTGTGACACAACGGCAATTATCGAGGACACTAGTTATGTGACACAATTGCAATTATCATTGAGGACACTATTTCTGTGACACAATGGCAATTATCATTGAGGACACTAGTTATGTGACACAATGGCAATTATCATTGAGGACACTAGTTATGTGACACAACGGCAATTATCATTGAGGACACTAGTTCTGGGACAGAACTGCAATTATCTTTGAGGACACTACTTCTGTGACACAATGGCAATTATCATCCAGGACACTAGTTATGTGACACAACTGCAAAATTATCATTGAGGACACTAGTTATGTGACAATTTGGCAATTATCATTGAGGAATCAATGAGGACACTAGTTCTGTGATGTAACAGCAATTATAATTGAGGACACTAGTTCTGTGACACAACAGCAATTATCATCGAGGACACTAGTTCTGTGACACAGTGGCAATTATCATCGAGGACACTAGTTATGTGACACAATGGCAATTATCATTGAGGACATTAATTCTGTGACACAACGGCAATTATCATCCAAGACACTAGTTCTGTGACATGACGGATTATCATCAAGGACACTAGTTTTGTGACACAACAGCAATTATCATTGAGGACACTTGTTCTGTGACACAACGGCAATTATCATTGAGGACACTAGTTATGTGACACAATGGGAACTATCATTGAGGACACTAGTTCTGTGACGCAACAGCAATTATCATCGAGGACACTAGTTCTGTGACACAACAGCAATTATCATTGAGGACACTAGTTCTGTGAAACAAAGGCAATTATTGTCGAGGACACTAGTTCTGTGACACAACTGCAATTACCGTCGAGGACATTAGTTCTGTGACACAATGGCAATTATCGTTGAGGACAAAGGCAATTATCCAAGTCACGCATTGTGGTGTAAACAGTTTTCAATGTACACGATTGCTGTGAAGGAGCTAAATTAATTTTAAAGAGCATTCTTATCAGCTCATAAGAACAGTCCCCTGTACGAAAGACAGTCGGGATGCCTGCAGAAACTGGACGAGGGCGCCACGTACCGACCAAGGAAGTACCAACTCTGTCCGCTGGTTGGGTCAGCCTCCAGTGATTTCTGCAGCAGTTGTATAGCGTGGGCGGCTCGTACCTGACTGTCTCCCAGATTCGATTCAGTGTGGTACAACCAGCCTGTGAAAGTAAAGTAAAGGTGCGTTCTTATACAGTGCAGTATCCAGTCCTCGGGACTGCTCAAAGCGCCTTACACTTTACTCCCTGGCAGACCTGTTCAATCAAACACCATCTCAACATTGCTGGAAAGCATTCAACCATGCAGTAATTAATGCGTGAAGACTATTCGTACACAAATATCCATCACTGTCTACAGCCAGACACTCTTTCATACAGCTGAGTGAACTGGAGCAATATTGAGTGAACGAACTTGCCCAAGGTTCGATACGACAAAGTCAAAGTCGCCACCATGGCTCGTCAAATCGTGATAACAATTCGATTAAGGTGCACGACTACCACGAACATTCTTATCGGCAGTTTTTCCCAATGCTTCAACTTGTGATCATCTGTGGGAAACCGGAAAACAACACGATTTGGAAAAACTCTAATGATTACAACCAAAAACAAAATATATCCCGATTATCTAAGCTGGCGTAAATCGAGTCGATGTCGCCAGATGACTCCTGATCGAAAACGAGGCGCAAGACTTATAGGGCATATTGCAGGATATACGCAAGGGGTTATATAACCAAATACTGATTTGG
Organism: Escarpia spicata; assembly: GCA_963995525.1. Classification (NCBI taxonomy): domain Eukaryota; kingdom Metazoa; phylum Annelida; class Polychaeta; order Sabellida; family Siboglinidae; genus Escarpia; species Escarpia spicata. Next base: position 45,415,172 of record OZ023207.1, read on the forward strand.
AAAATTCAGTCTGTCTGTTTACTTTTGGTATACAATTAATATTAAAGGTAATATAGTAATTGAGAAGTAAAAATATACGAATAATCTATTCGTTATATTAAGCGTTCATGCCCTAATTAGTGTTTTAGCAGCATTCAACAGCGTGACAGTGATCTCAAATGCCAACTTTGACTGTTGAATCCATCATTTTACAGAGCTTTTGCTATGCAACCGGTCACATGATGGATATGTCTATTACCCGGGTCTCAACAAAAACCCTGTGTAATACCCATAGCTTACCTAGCTGTTGCAAAGTGTTCGCTCGCAATGTTTGTGGTAGATCAGGCACACCTAACAGTTGCTCATAAGCCTGTTTAGCTGCTTGGGGCTTCTCCTGCCAAACAAAGACACAACACTTTTCACCAGGAGCTTAGCAAGAGACCTGTCTGCCAGTCTTGAAGACTGGCAAATGACTGGCTAAGATGGGTAATTACAACAGATAAAACTGTTGTACATTTTGGATAAATTCAAGACTGGCAAAAAATTACTTCTAGCTACTTCAACCTAGGCACACAAAAGTAATTAACAATGTTCATTCATTTGTAACTTCTAAATTGTAAATGATATTTTTTGTTATGTTAAATCAAAACCAAATTGATGTGACCAACTGTTATATGGGTGGCTGGACAAGATATACAATTCTGGTATACTTTAATAATTATTCTAATGTAATTATAGTGGCTATTACGGCCTGTAGTTAGCACCTTCCGAGCACGACAGGAAGTGACCTTTGAACTTACCTGAAGCACGTATACATGGGCGATGTGGAATTGCACTGCAAAAAAATACATACTGTAATACACCTGTTGTAGATAATATATATACATATATATGCATATGTGTACATTACCTGTCATACATACATACATACATACAAATATTATGTATGTGTTGTACAAATTTTTTGTATGTGTTGTACACATATATATGTAAATTTGTTTTTAGAAAACATTTACAAAATGCCATGAAATTACACTGACAAAACAAAACAAAACATTGCTTTGATAGCCACATCACATACGAGACCTGTTACAGCAAAATAGGTATCGAGTCACAAAATTGAGCTACCTTTGTGGATTCCACACATTTCCACAGATGATGAACTTCAAAATGACACCTCATTTGTTGAAATATATTAAGTAGATTTGCTGTACTGCTAAAATTGAAGTAAACTTAAAAAATGCAAACTTTTGAGAGACGAGGTAATTTTGAACATTTCTGTTTGAAACTAGAAATAGATAGGTCTGTGTTATAATGGTCAGAGGTAACTTGGTGCTTGGACTAGAGGGGAGAGCAGGACAAATTAACACAGTTAAAACAAAGTGTGCCTCACCTTCAAACTTTGAGATTGAGCACGGACTAGAATCATTCAGTGCCAAACGGAAATGCTGCAAACAAATTCACAAGTTGATGCATTTTAAACAGTTTACCTAAATGTAATCGTACCTACTATTATATTATCTATGTACTAATGCATTCAAAAACAAGTGTTATCGAAAAATACTATGAGTCTCGTGGACTAATTATTGAAGTAACAAATCCATCGCAAACGAGCTTCAAAGTGGCGCCAAAACAACACACTTGACAGTGAAACTATTCAGTGCAGTGGTTCAGTGGCTACAGCTTCAGACTCTCGACCAAGAGAACCCAGGTTCAAATCCGTTCACTCTACATTGCTCCAGTTCACTCAGCTGTATGAGTGAGTATAGACAGTGGTGGATATGGAAGATATTGTTCAGTTGTTTATTTGTTGTTTAATTCTTGCTATTCAAACTGTGGTGGATATTTGTATACAAATATTTTTCGTGCATTAATTGCTTCCTGAAGAAGTCGAGATGGTGTTTGACTGAACAGGTCTGCCGGGGAGTAAAGTGTAAAGCACTTTGAGCAGGCCTGAGGACTGAATACTGAGCTATATAAGAACTAACGTTTTGTTATTGTATTCACACAGGGTCAGCCCGATAAATGTAGTACAATCTCCCTTGGAACTGATAAGAAATGGCTGTGAGTAGGATCTTACTTTTAAGTTTAGGAGGTAAATTTACAATTAAATAACTTTATGAATACAAAGAAAGTGTTGATTGATGCTAGTTAATAACAATCTAGCAACCAGATATACTATTATTCTGCCTCATACTCCTATTGTAATTCCACAAAATATCTACCCTATGCTATTATTCAGGTCTGTATACTACTATTTTCATCCTGAGTATTTTATGACCTATACTATTATTCCGACCTGTATTTTTTTATAACTCCGAGCTACGTGTGAGATAGTTTGTAATCCCCCTAATAAAGATCACATCATAGACTGGGAGGGAGTGAAAATAGTGGACAAGGAAACCAACAGAAGAACATGACAAATAAAACCGTATGGTTCAGAAAGGTCAGGACACTAATCTAGCAAGACGAGGGGAATTACAAACTATCTCACATGTACGATGACGTCACATGTACTGAAGAAGATGGTGTGTTATTTCAATGAAAACCTCTACAACAGGGGTCGGCAACTTGCGGCCCATGGGCCAACAAGAAGCTATTTCATGCGGCCCGCAAACTAAAAGTGAAATTGCATGCAATGTGGCCCGCGGGATGACAATAACTACATTTGCATGGTGCACCTTCCATGGGAGGAAGAACGAAAGGGGTTGCAATTCAATGAAAACGCAAAAGGTACTGAAGTCGTGCTGTCATGAAGACAAAGACTACGTTCACGTCTTAAACCTCCAGGAGTTCACACGCATCTGGCACAGTTGAATGCGCAATGTCAAAATCTCCTATTTTACTGCGAAGTGCGCTGGTTGAGTCGAGGCACAATGCAGTGTCGCGTGCATGAGCAGTGACATTGAATTAGTTTGTTCGTGGAGCAGATGTTTCCAGAGTTAAGGCCTACTGGACATCGCTGACCCCCACTTGTATCTGTGAATTTTAATTTCTTGTTGACATCGTGGTGTATTTCAATCTGCTGAATCTTCAACTCCAGAGACGAGAACATCTAACACAAGAACTCTTCTATTCCGTTTATTCCAGTTCGTTTCTGCTTTCGACATCAAGTTGCGATTGTAAGAGATTGAAAACGAACATGAACAAAGTATTTGTTCAGATGCTGTGGAAGTTTGCAAAGCATTTTACAAATCACGGAGCTTCTACATTTTGTTTTATTTTACAGCCCAATATAGTTGACAATGCGCCGGAAACAATGTAGATGAAGAACACCAAAATGTAAGGCGACTTTGTGGCACTCAAGTGATGTGTATCTTACAACCAAATGCGCTTGTTGATGGAACAGTTTATAAAACTATCACACATGCCAAACTCACTTGGACGTGCATGGGGCACTTTGTTAAAATGTCAGTTACATAACAACAATGCAGAAATTGAGTAGTGTGTATTTTTAATAGTAAATTGTTCAAAATTAGCTATTGTTGTTTCACAATAATAATAACTCTTTATTTAAACACTGCAAAAATGTGTGTAAGTTCAGCGTCAACGCCTGTGAGCTAGAATGCCTAGGTATATAGATACCTGTACTGTATACGCAACATAACATAAAGTACCAGTTTCCACCAACATTGGGCTGGTGATACCGAATGTTAAGAAATAAATGTGTGTCCCGCTTACCTTCCCCAAGTCATTTATTTGGCCCTCCATTTAAACAGGTTGCCGGCCCATGCTCTACAAGGTAAACATTTACATATCGGATATGTCTAAAAGAACTAATATGCATGACCATAGCAGTCTCTGGAAACAAGATCCTGTCTGACCACAGATGGTTTACCTTGAGGCTCGTTTCGCAGTCACCATTCACCATAAAAATGAGACCGAGGCGGATGTGTACTTCGCTCGCTCGCAGGAACCCTGGCTCAATGTACAGGACTTGCTGGAAGGCCCTTGTAGCCCTGGAACATGCACACATAATATTCTGTGAGACAGTCATATTTTGGTTGAAGGCCTTCGTAGCTCTGAAACATGTATGTTTTCAATTTAATAGGCACATCACCTTAAAATCACCTGTAATTAAAAGGTAAAAAAGGTAAGTTCTTATATAGCATATCCAATCCTCAGGACTGCCCAAAGCGCTTTACATTTTATTTCCTGGCAGACCTGTTCAATTGAACACCATCTCGACTTCTCTGGGAAGCATTCAGCCATGCTGCAATTAATGCACAAAGACTATTCGTACACAAATATTCACCACTGTCTATAACCAGGTACTCATTCCTACAGCTGAGTGAACTGGAGCAATGTAGAGTAAATGAACTTGCCCAAGGTTCGACACCGGAGCACAGGATTCGAATCAGGTTCTCTCAGTCGAGAGTCCAAAGCTCTAGCCACTGCGCCACTGTACACCACAATTCCACAACATAAACAGTCAATGGTCAAATTATATTAACAATCCCGGGGAATTTAAAGACATTTCTAAATGTGTTCAATATGTAACTAGGTTATAAATATAACATTATAATGTATGATTTTACAGTTAAAACAATCAACCTTTGTTAGTACCTTGAAGAGGGCAGATACAAGTGCATAACTGGTTGTATTATATGTAGTGTTCCGCTTTCATTTTAAGCTAATATATCAGTGTGGCTATAACATGACACAAAGTCAGACTAGGAATGAGTCCTATCTCTTGCATAATCACAGTTGATTCTACAACAGCTTACTGTATTCACTGCAGTTCACACCAACATGCAGCTAACTGGCACACATCTCAAAGTGCACTGTGGGGTCAGTAGGTTATTGGGGTCAGGGGGGTCACTTGGCCACTGGAGTGTTTACAGAGATGTCAGTCTGATGAGTTGGTTGCCAAAAGAGATCTTCTGTTAGGATACTTCTGTCCCTCACACAGCCTCGCACAGCCTCACACAGCCTCGCACAGCCTCGCACAGCCTCACACAGATCACACAGCCTCGCACAGCCTCGCACAGCCTCGCACAGCCTCGCACAGCCTCGCACAGCCTAGCACAGCCTCGCACAGCCTCGCACAGCCTCGCACAGCCTCGCACAGCCTCGCACAGCCTCGCACAGCCTCGCACAGCCTCGCACAGCCTCGCACAGATCACACAGCCTCGCACAGCCTCGCACAGCCTCGCACAGCCTCGCACAGCCTCGCACAGCCTCGCACAGCCTCGCACAGCCTCGCACAGCCTCGCACAGCCTCGCACAGATCACACAGCCTCGCACAGCCTCACACAGCCTCGCACAGCCTCACACAGATCACACTGTCAGCGACTAAGTGACAGTGAAGTGATTTTTAAGAATAGTTGCAGCATTTGTTGTTGTTTTAAGTTGTTTCCTATCGGGCATCTTATGTAAGTGTCGGTGTGGATCAGATCCCTGTGTATGAACTTCAACAACAGAATCTATTTGAGTAGTAAATGGTGAATGGTAAAAGATTCCAATGGTACATGGTTATTTATATTTATATATATTTCATATATGTATATACACACATATATATATATATACACACAGTTTTTGCATACCTATGTGTATAAAGTAAAAATGTAATGTCATAAATACCATCTAACATGCCATGTGGCCACCATGCAACACAACTTTGCAAATGTTTGTTTTGTATATATATATATATATATATATATATATATATATATATATATATATACCATAATGTTGTTGAATTTGATTTGATTTGATTGACTTGTATTAATTGGGCACTATAGACTACTAATAGTAAGTAAGTAAAAGCTGTATTTAATGATGGTGACCATGTCACATTATATTGTGATTTTCAATGGGCCATCTCACACTACATTCTTACATGAACATTTACACAGCTTTTATAAAATATACAATTCACAACAATAAAAATATAAATAATAATAAATTAATAAAATTAAAATTAAATACTAAATGATTAGTATGACACTACAAATAAAACAACATCAGGAACCAATCGACCAATTCACCCACATGCTGTTTCTGTATGGGTTTTATTTAACTACCCTCAGCTGTAGCTCTCAGAACCACTTCAGATAGTACTTGTAAGTGGTTGGTGCCTTCTATCTGGTATCTATGTCAGGGGCAAAAGACCCCACACATGGGGTAAATGTGTATCACTAACATAAAAAACACCCAGGGTGTTTCTGCCCTGGAGAGAACTGTTTGGAGCATGTATATCTTACATCCGGTATCCCTTATATGACTGTAGACATCACACTGGAATGTCCTAAGTATGTTTGTTTCCTGCAAAATTTGTCTAACAATTTTCTTGAAAATCTCACAGCATATTTAACCTCCATTGACACCAGTGCTGTGGAAAATTCATGAAATTCTCGTACCTCGTTTTTCAGATAAATCCACCCAAACCCATTACCCGGTACTCCTCAATTTTGCCCCAATTTGGTGACGGATTTTGAAATATTGGTGTTTTCTGTAAAATAGCCACTGTGAGAATACTAGTGCATATTTACTGCTACCTCGAGAGAGATCTAATGCAGTAGTACATTCAGTATTCACTGGTCCAACACGTCCCATATAAAAATGCAAAAAAAAATCCACACATCACACCAAAACACTATTTTCAAGGGCTCTTTAACTGGATAATGGCGGACGAATCCTTAATGAGGTCTTACCCCTACATGATAATACTCCCAAACCATCTTTCTATGACTAACCCACTGATCCAGTGGCGGCATGGGCCGATGAATGTCTTCAAGAGTTCACCCTTTAGACCCACGTCATTTAAACAAAATGCGTTCCAAATCCTTGCAGCGGTCGCCAAAAATCACCAAGAAATAGGCGCATCTAATCTTTGGCATTTCACATGCAAGTTGTATTTATCTTAAAGATAACTGAATTCCACAGAAGACAGTACTACATATATACTAATCAACATTAAATTAAAGTGATATCTATATATATACATGTCCACTATGTGCGAATGGGTAGAATGCTACATGTGTATGGACGCTTTGTTAGATGATATTTTCAAAAAGTGCTCTTTCAAAAACTTCTAGTGAAAAACAGATGACAAATACCCTTAGTGTACAGCAGATACACTAAACAATGCAGTGACACACAACCAATAATGATCCTGAAGAAGAATCCACCTCCTTGTGTCATCAAAGTGGTCAGATGTACTTGTTTTCCAAATAACAGTTTACCATAGGGTGGCAAATCGGTCGCCGCGCCTCGGTTTCATTTCTACGGTAAATATAGACAGCTAGTGGGACATGTTAATGCGTCGACTTTTAGCGTACAACGAAATTGATCGATGTAAGTACTATACGGACAGTGGATTTGGCAATAACGGGGTTTTAACCAATACTATATATCATACTGAGCTACCTAGAACTAAGGATTCCGACCGATTCACCTAATCATAGAAATCTGATGGTGTAACACTTTGGGATCAAAACCTACGATCCTTGGAAGTCTGACTGTTGTTAGAAATGATGCACAAACTTTTCCGTTAGAGGGAGCCACATAATATCCAGTGAGCGATAAATCGCTCTACAGGTGATTATTCAGCGTGAATGAGAATGCTCGCTCTCCTCAAAAAATTATGTTCTACCAATGCAAATCTCTAAATCAAATAATCGTACAGCCAAACAAGGCGCGTACAAGGTGGCATTTTTCGTCATATAAATATGTGTACCGGGACGTTTATTTGGGTATATGGACAGAGAAGGGGGTGGATGGGACGGGACATCAGAGGGTGGTTTGGGTTTATGAATGGCCTTTTTAAATGGGTTTTCATAGGAGTTTATTTTGTTATGCCATTGACAACACAAGGTAATTATACCCACTGACGTACATATATATGTGATCCTCCCGAGTGAACCAGGTATCAAGGGCCACACACAGCTATCAAGGTCACGCCCCATCAATTTTTTGATTCTGGCAGAAATGCATACCTTATTATCTCAGCTTTCAATACCCAGTTTATTTTCCTCAACAAATAATCTCAAACTAGTAAAAAGCATGCACTCATGAACCCACATGTTAAAACACAACAGACAATATGAATAAAAATAACCTTGTTTCTCAAAATGTCGTTTTTTGCTTCAATTTTTGCAATAAATCAAAAATACTGAAGTTATTTAAACAAATGAGGTCATCTTAAGGCTTACGGTATTTGGAATCATAAAAGGTATAAAACTCCATCTCATAATTTGGCAAATTCCCACCTTACTGTGACAGGTGACACATACACCAGCATCACTTGTCCACTTCCACCAGTTCCTCCAGTAGGGAGGTCGGAAGAAATCACGCAAACGCGTTTGCATTGGGACGCAATGTTAAATCACCTATGTTAAAAAAATTGTAAGTCCCTTGATTTATAAAGACTGATCATATATTTTATATCAAAAGAAACATAAATACGTCTTCTTTGTGATAAAAATACCTGCTTTTGTGAACTCCTAATGCTTCATACGGATACTCGTGATGAAACAACGACACCCGCAGAAATTTCATTTCGTTGCGGGCGCAGCCATATTAAATTTCGCGGAAGGGTGTTGTTTTCATAAAATCATGTGTTCGCGTTATTACCCGCCATGTTATGTTTGGCGGTATGGTTGAAATCGCAAAATGATACTCTTTCTTTTGGCGTGTTTCTTGTATGAATTGAAATAAAATTAAGAAAAATATGATATGGTGAACATTGACAATATTTAGAGAGGATCTAAGGTATGAACAACTTGCGGAAACTCTGGCAAACTACATGTACGCTATTTAGTAATGTATAAACGTAATATTAATGCAAATTTGGTGGAGATACACCTTTGCCCATTTTTGCCCCAAGCTCGAACGTAGAAGTACCCCATGTCCGGCAACGAATTTCTTCTATTATCGCTCACATACCCGGCGTACATATTATTCAATTTATTGCAATCTTTTATTCTGAAGTTGTGTTTTAGCCATGCATTTGTTATTCGTGTTTACATATGCACAGACATGCTATCATATATTAAATTGCGGATGTTATATGAATATTTAAAGTTTATTTTCATGTTGTAATCAATTAATAACAACAAATGAATGACAACCCGCTCCATAAATCAGACATCTGATGTACTTCTAATTACACTGCATTGATCTTGCTGTAACTAACTGCATGTATAAACATTGGCTTGCTGGTGCTTTTTGGGGTTGTTTTTTTACTGTATCTTCCTAGAACTATTTGTATATGAATATATAACATGATTTAACATTTCCTGGTGGTGGTACGGTGCAACATTTTGTTTCAGCGCTGATGGGTATGCATGCTTTTTCAACATTTTATTTTTGAATGCTGCAAGGACATTCTTTCTAAGCAATTAAATGCAGTGCTTTATGAATAAACAAGGTGCGTCAAACAGGTTGTTGAAATCCGTTCTAAACGACTTAGAAACGCTACAGTTTCTCACTGGATGTAAAGCACTTGGACTAATCAGGAAGCTGATCACCTGTCCCCCTCTGATGCATGATCGAAGACAAGAGTGTTCACATCTTGGACATGAACACTCACTACCAGCAACTCGTGTCATTCTGCCAGGAGTCATGCAGAAACATCAATGAGTTAATGAGTGGGACGAGTACGCCTATCATTGAAGACGCTACTTGCATCAAGAAGGACAAGGTGTTTGAAATGCTGACAACACTTTCTGATGTAGATGCAGATGTGGAAGTGATTCTTCATATCCTACTTCCAGCCATCGCTGTTCTCTGCAAACGGATCTTTGTAGATACAACATTACATCAGATAATTCAAAGTTGCATAGCAATATTAATATATATATATTGCTATGCAACTTTGAATTATCTGATGTAATGTATATATATATATATATATATATATACATATGTATATGTATATATGTATATATATATATATGTGTGTATATATATATATATATATATAATGTTGTACGTGCATGCTGTGCAGCGGAATGCTTATTGTTGATTGCAGTAGTTGGCTATCCTTCTCACTTTACTAAGTTCACTCACACACACGCAAACATCTGGACACACACACACACCTACATATGTTTTACATAATTATATGGTGCAAGGCCAAAGCAGAATGTTTACATCAATGCATGCAATATTTGGCTGTGCTTATACTCTCACACACACTTTACTAACTTTGCATACCTGACATGCACGTACTCATTAACGTCCACATGATTTTGCTGGTATACCTGCCACTTCTAAAACATGTCAGATTTTGTTGATATCCACATAATGGAAACCATTAAAGCATAACCTCCAACCTATGGGTAGCAGGCTTTCCAAGCTGGTTCAGTGTGGTGTATAACAATGAGCCAGATGTATTGTGTACACGTATGCTGGATGACGATTTGAAAGTGGGGGACCTGGAGATACTTTTGTAAGCTATTCCAAAAGGTTAGTTGCTTAGTTAATTAACATAATGTTATGTAAAATTCCTTTTATAAATGATATTTAAAGGAAATACATAAAATATCAAGTCTTAGTTAAGATTTTTATATTGTACAAGATTATATTTTCACATTTCCTTCAGATCAAAAAAACTGTCACACAAATTTATTCAATGACCTTTACATAATTGTCCATCATAGAGAGTTAAAACTGGTATGGCTGTCTATCTCTTAAACAGACCTTTCCAATGCTGTATCAGTTTGCCAATTCTGATGAATTATTGCATTTTCACCGACCTCCCTACCTCCAGCCCACAGCACTAAGTAAACGTTATCCTGTTTGAAATGACCCCTTAACCTACACTGTCTGGGCCATTGTCACACACACCTGTCTGCAATATACTACAATCAGCACACAAGCCTGGTCAATACTCACGCCAACTGTCCGCTTATGACACTGTCCCTTGTGGGTGTACACACAAGTCCTGTAGGTGTGACCCCTAGGTCAGGGGTCAAGCGTATGGGGTCAGGCCTTTGTTCACCTGGCAATGTTGCTACGTGATACAGAGCATGTAAGCGCTGTACGTGGGCTATGTCTGGCTGGTCAGAAATGGATGTCCACTGCGTGTATGCAGGTACTTGTGAGTGACCAATGGTCAAGCAATCCTGTGGTCAGTCAGTGTGCCAGTGTGGTGGAGTCAATGTCCACTACAAAGCCTCACACACACACATATATGAATGGGAAGCATGGTCGACGTAATCCACAATCCCAGCACTGGCACTGGTGTGCACTACACATGCACATAACACACGTGCATACACACTTTGTTCGTGCACTACACACCAACAAGGCACTAAGTGAAACTACCAGCACCAACACTGGCAGCCTTTAACATAATCAGTCAGTGCACTGTAGATATCCCATCAGCCACTGGGGCGGCACATTAACATGGCAGCTAAATATAGAGTCAGCTACTTCAGCCAGTGTCATTGACTGGCTGGCTGTCACTAGGCCAGTGGTGTTACTAGTACTTGGCTGGGCTGGCATGCTTCACTGCACAATTCTACTCCTCCCTCTGGAGATGTACTCAGTAGCATGCCCTTGTGTTTTACCATCACAAGCACAGGATGAAGAATGTAGAGCAGAGAATCTGTACCACCATGGCAACTGGTATCCATGGCAACAGACACTGGTACTAGTACTAGGCCATGTTGAAACTACAGTAGCAGCCTACAGCTGGGAAATCCCCCAAATCCAACAGTGTCCAGTTACAAAGGCAGTTTTATTACCCACTGGGTACACCTAGTTTTCACATATACTTGCTACCCAGTTGTAGAACAAGCTATATGTACATCTGAGCTAAAAATGAGTCTTGTAAAAATAATTATTGTACATAAAAAACTAACTAGTACTAGATGAAAACTGCACCACCCATAAAAACAAACCAAAAAAACAATAATTAGTACTTATGTTACAGTATTTTCAACAAAATCTCTTTCGTGTGACCATTTAAGTTCTACTGCTGCCAATGATGGACTTGCATGCAGCAAATAATGATAATGTCCCAATAAATCAAACATAACTCTGTCCCGCGGAGAATAGCTGACCACTAAAAAAAAATGTGACTAAATATACTGGTGCTGCTTTCTAACACCATCTTAATTTTTTAAGATTTGTGATGTGCTAGTGCTGCCACCTTGTGCAATAGACACTAACAAACTTTTTATATAAATTGTATTTCTTGTAACATTTATATTAGTAGGACACTCATACTCTTAGTGAACAATATATCCACCTAATAGCGCATTTACCACGATATCCAGTAAGATTTCAGGGCTTACGCAAAGGGTGACCAATTTGCGAGACTGACCAAACCATGCAAAGGAACTATTTAAGTACATCTCCAAATGGCTGATCATAGAGCAACCATGATCCAAAGAAAGAATTAAACGCAGAAAGAAGTACCTGGACCTCAGCACCTAGGAGCAGACGCAGTCACAGTTGCCTCCAAGTTAGCGTATTAATAATATAATGTACGCAAAGGTGCGCATTTGTTCACAGTGTCAATGCTACGCATCAAATGAGAACAGATGTTAGCAAAAAACACATGTTTAAACCACAGAATGTTATTGTGTCAGGCAGTTTAAAATAACACGAACTGACAAGAGAAAGTGACTGGTTCATATGACTAATCACTATCAGCTATAAAAAACCTGCCATTGAACAGGTGTTCATGTGCTGAATGCAGGCCTTATAAGCACACCCAGAGGTCACTCAAATTGTAACTGGAACTGAAGTGCCCTTTATTATTCCAGAATTGTAACTGGTGTTATGTTTGAAAAGTAATTAGGATTGGTGGAAAACGTAACTGGATCTTGTGAACCTATTACAAGTACTTTTTATGAAGTTTAAACTTAGGTATTTTTTCTTTAAAAAGGTACTCAAACGTTGAATAGAAGATAATGTTTGAAATTACACCAGTGAAACAAAGCTGACCTAAATCTGGGACACCAGATGGTAATTTTTGGCACTGAACATGTCTATAATTACGGTCACTATGTTTTCTACGTTTCAATATGAAATTAATCAAAAGATTTTGAAATTAGTATTTTTGAGAAGGAATTGTTGTGTAATTGATATAATGTAACTGACCTGCAGCTTACCTATAAGTAGCATCAGTACGATTTAAAAAGGTAAAGTTAAATTCATACGTAACGCGATATGAGAATGAGAACAAACTAGAAAAAATAACATCTTTCAAAATGTAAGTTTTTTTAATGTTTCAAATTCAATGTTAGCAATAAATTAAAAACTACTGTCAAAGATATCAAATTTTTAACAAGTAGGGTATCATTTTAAAGTTCATGATCTGTGGAATCGAAAGTGGTACAACATTCCATTTTACAACTTTGCCACTTAACCCCAACTTCGCTGTGGCATGTTACATATATGATGATATATGGTTTTCTTTGTAGGCAAAATCTTTTCTTGGGCAACAGAACTGTGAGTTTCTCTGTCAGTGTTCATCAATATGAACAAATTCACTCTGACAGTAAGGCATCTAACCCCCCTGACTATACAGTCATAAATCCATGGGTGAACCAAGTTATGCACACAAAATTCATGCTAACAAAAGTATAGCGCAAGGTGTAAATCGACAGTGGTTGGCTTAGTGGGTTTGGTACTTGCGAGCATTTTGTCTAGAGGGTACTCGGTGCATGCAACCAGCCTCTATCGGGGATTCCTGGACTGTGGAAACACGTCACTGACACATTGTACACTGAAATGCCGCATTCTTTTCTGCCGTATATGTCCCAAAGACTCATATAAAAATGTGTCTGAGAAATCTGAGAAAATTGAGGGGTATTTGTGTAGAATCCGCGTCCACCTCGATTTTCCCGTTATTAAGTATAGTTTTGCCTAAATTTTGCGATAATTAAATCACTCCACATTATCACAGACATATTTTTGCTATAAAAATAGAGCGTCTTAGTACATTTTGAGGCCCAAATAGCGCTCCAGTTTGCTTCAGTCTGCACCCAAACACACACAACGGCTGTGTGGACAACATACTGAACAATGTCCTGAATATGAATTATTTAAATCACATCTTACATTGAGAACAGTCTAATCAATATCCTTGTGCCTTGCCTGTCAACGACATTGTTTAGCTATAGATGAGGGCCGTGAACAGCGTTTGTTGCCGCTGATATTATATTATCGCCCATCGTCAACTTTCCAGTCTTGCCGAACAAAGTGCTGTCCATTCATATCTATACAAATAATATCCATCCACACATCTATGCTATATGCACGTTTTAAATGCATCTGTGTTTGCTCAATATTACAATTGGAGTACTTTCTAAACAAAAAATATACATTTTTAAAAGCATGTTTATAAATCGTGCCTCCGTCACCAAGGCTCACATATAGTACATTCATTACAAATGACCCTGTCACCCAGGGTCAAAAACTTTGAAAAAAGACATTGCTATGTTCTAGTCTTACATGTAATAGTCTTACTGTGTATATTATAATTTAATTGGGATAATCTATTTGAGTGATTTTTCTACAACTTATAATCTATTTTCCTCTCAAAAGACTGCACCGATGGAGTCTCAACCACAGACTGAGTGAGACTATTCCATACATCTGTGCTTCGGTGAGTTTTTTAATGTTTAATAATATCGTTCTTTGAATATTTTAGGTGGTGCTCTCTCGTATGTGAATCGTTGTACCCCAATGTCACAAACTGTTGCATGGTATCTCTCAGTTAGAGCGGCCCTATCAGTGCAGCAGCAGACTGTAGCAGCAACAGGGGCGTACCCAGGGGGGTTTTCTGGTTGCCCGGAAACCCCCCAAAATCCTGCTGTGCTGTATGACCAATATTATGACAATGTTCATGTGTACAGGGAAAGATGACTGTGATACTGATACCCGTTTGGAAACCTCCCAACCTGTCAATCCGAGGAACGCCTCTGAGCAGTCCACAAAAAATGGGGCACATCTACTCAGACTGTATCTAGTTTTGTAACATTACAGATTTTGAAAAAAAAACATTTCTGAGCATGTTGATATTGATGGTTATATATTATGTACCCAGAAATATGTCACGCAAGCAGTCCTGAATAGAATTAAAACAAGTTAAATAATAACATGATTACATGCCTAATATTAAAAAAGTAATATTCACACTTACCCGGTTATTTAAGAGATCATACTATCATGCAAATTAATTACTAAAATTGTAATAAACTGATTTGGGGCACATACAATTTTGAAAAGGCACATAGTTTTATGTCTGATGTCAAGCACGTCTTTTTCCAGAGCAATTCCTGGACCATGATGAAATATTTCATAAAAAATTGGGTACAACCTGCTGACTGGACAAGCACCTGGCATAGGAAGCTGGATATACACTAGGGTTGGCTATTGCCTAATTTGTCTGTATCACAATACAAACCGATTCACTCTGTCAGTAAGGCGTTTAATCCCCTGGCAATGTTGTCATGAATTCATGGGCGAACCAAGTTATGCACACCAAATTCAGGCTGACAAAAGTACAGCACAAATGGTAAATTGATGCAATGGGGTATTGTGCCCACAAAAATACTGTTCTTTTTTCTTCTTTTATACAGAGTAATGTGCGTACTTACCACTTATAAGCGTTGTAGTGGAAGTAGACGATGGCAAGACCGTAGAGGAATGTCACGTCCTAAAACAAAGAAACAAATCTAATTCCACAACAGCACTCACATGCCAACTTTCTATTTAGGAGCGTTTATTTTCACACTTCTAAACTTAAGAGAAAAACACGGTCTTCAGATGCACAATGGACCCGTATTCATTAGGAATATATTACGGTATTTTAGTGACATTTCTAAATAAGAGCAGCAGTTTGAACTGCATCTCTATCCATTGTTGTGGTGCATTGCACAGCAAAATAAGCATTAACCGAAGTGCTTAGGTGAATACGTGATACACAGTGACATTCTGAAACTTGCGATCATGCAGAGTGCACTAAACGACACTATTTTAAGCATACAAGCCCTTTTGTACAAGAAATTATGTGGACTATTTGACGAAAGTATTGGTGTCATCTACAGAGGAAATGTCACAGAGGTATGGTGCAAACTGGTGCAAAACATTCAGCAAAAATGAGTTACCGCTAAAGCGGCAATTCCTACTTGAAATATGTCACTGGATCCTTACGGGTCATTTTGGTATTTTAATTTTACAAGAGCAAATGGCGCTCCACAGCATCATTTCGGAGGACTGTTTATAAATCACCATAATTGTCAACATTTCACCGCCTTTCACAACTAACACAATTAGTATTTTTGGTTAGTTTAGTAATATTAGTAATAACATAAAACGGAAATCTTCCAGATACCTGTTATTCCCTTCTGAATAGACCTGACTCCTTCCCTGCTCCCTAGCCCATGAGGAGGGTTGTGGAAGGGACAGGAATGGGCATGACTGAGGAGGGAGGGGTAGAATGCATAATGAGGCCACTTAGTCCCTCCCAGCCAGGGAAATTGTCACCCTTGCAATTCACCCTCTCCATGTTCATTGTACAGTCCCAAGAGTCCCTTTCATGCCAGAAAATTTGCATTATTCAAATTAGGGCATAGGGTGGCTGGGGGTTGTAACAACAACCTTTTATATGGGGTAAAGGAAGTGGACTGGTGAAAGCTGCTTCAAGGCACTTGACCATCTCTTAAAAGTCACTAGGAATTATCATAAACCATCAGTTACTCTTAGATAGAAGTGGTGTGGTGTTCTGTGGGAACTGAGAGCACTGACACGAGCCTTGCTAATTCTAAGTTCTAACATTCACAAATCTATCAAAATAAAACCTTTTCTTACATAGGCTATGATCAATTTAGCTAGCAGCAATCTAAAGCAGTTGAACACCTGACTGGAGTATGTTTTCCTGCAGTTTGCTGTGCATATAATATTATTTCTTAGCATTAATATCTAGAGAACTGTTGTAAACAATGGAATGTTTTAAAAATCTTTAAATATTCATGTAATTCAAAAATAAGTGTGTCATTTCATCTACCTGGTATTTAGCCAAGTTTTCAAGCAAATTTATTATGGTACTACGCCAATTTGGAAATCACTCAATACATGTTATGTAAATCACACTGCATTATGGGCATTCATAAATAAGTCCATCAAAGTGGCAGTAAGAGATTGAAGAAAGCAAAAATTCAGTAGCATTTCATGATCACGTTTAGATTTTAAATAATAATTTATGCACTATAATACTGTAATTAATTAGTATGCATGTATATATATGTTTTATTGAACAAGTGTTTAAAGCTGAGAAACTGTATTATTATTATGCCAAGAATAAAACCTACCTATGCTGCAGGGTATATTCATTTTGGACAATCTAAGCATCTCCAAGAATGCAGCAGTATATTCAAATGTTGTATAATTAGTAATTAGCCACACTAAACATCAGTTCAGTAAGGAGCCTTTAATGCTCCAGTGCTAAGGAATTATTTAGGAGAGGGATCAAATGGTATTCCCATCAAACTGTTTCACCCCCACAGCTTGTCTAATGGGAGGGGTTTTTAATGACAGGGCATTATGCTGAATTATCCCCACCCCCTGAATTACAGTGCCACAAACATCAGGGATATCACTGCTAATGGGAACTCTGGTGTTTATTGCCCTTTATGACCACTTAGGCATCATCTCAGAAGATTGATGTCCAATATCAGACAACATTGCTTTCATCTGGCCTCAGCCCCCCCAATGAAAGTACTTAAACATTGATATATGATTACTATCAATACATAAACAGTATCAATCCAAAACATGAAATATCAATGTCTGATGCTGGATGAAACTGCCTCTGACCCCCGGGGGTCCCCCCATCCCCAAAGGGAAGTAATTTAATTAGAGATTGGACATCAATGTTTTGAGATGATCCCTTACTGGGTAGAGCACTGTACACCTATGGCAGATAGGAACTGCTAATTTGGGTTCTGGAAAATGGACTGGATTTAACATACTCACAACCCAATGGCTCCCAAATGGTATAATTATTCTCTTCCCAGGAGGATTTCAGTCAGTGTCCTAAAATATCATTTGTGTAGATTGTATAGGATAAACTAATCCTAATTTATCCCAGTGGATGGAACCAATCTTTTTTATCTATCCATCAAGTGACCTGTTGCCTAGCAAAAGGTTTGTCAAACCATAAAAAATGGATACCAAACACGTGAAGTGTTCAAACGTTCCACTGTTTATTTTATCAAAATTCCGGTCTCAAAAGTCTTTCTTTATAAATGACAAAACATAACCTTGCACAATGTTTAAAGTGACAACTGTATGAGGGAATGTTTGATCTAGCAGATGCCACCCTAGTAATGTAATTCACATATAATATTATTATAGTCTCGCTTAACTGACTCTCGCCTGGCTGCGTGACTTCGCCAGAACGATTGTCTGGCTCTGAATGGCCCTTCTGAATGTTATGCCATGAGAGCTGCCACCTAGTGAATATGCATGTGATTAAAAGGCATTAAACTACAAAAAACGTTTAAAGTCGGTTTATTTTGTGTGACATGTTTCAGTATAAGCTTAATGTTGAATAGGTGTTATAGTATTATCCGATAAAAGTGTATCCTTATTTAATTTGTTATTTCATAGTTGGCCTGAGAGCCAATCATCGTCTCTACCCGAATCTGGGGTAGAGACGATGGCCAGGATTATTAAGCTCCAGCCCCCTACCGGTAACAATGGCTGGAGCTTAATAATCCTGGCCGTTGTGATGAGACAATGCTGCCATCATGGCGCCTGGATAATCGAGGCTAACATTATTATTGTTCTCAACAGAGCATTTTCACTGTGACTCGTGTTACAGTTTTGCCAATTTCAGAAACTATATTTTGACATATGCAATGTGCTATAATAAGGCATTTAAAATGTCATCTTCTCTGAATTGGAACTTATTGGCATAATGCACTAAATGGTATGTACAAATACTAATCTGATTACATGATATGGTTTTAATTGCATCAAATTATAGTGTGACTTGCATAATGGCAAAAGGAAAACACAAAAACCTACTTTGATTCAAGTCAAATTTCTCCTCAGAGTACAAATGGTAGAAAATAATGAACACTCATCAATAAATCACAAATAAATATGGTTTTAAAAAAGATAATTAAAAACTGAAATTTTACCAATAACATACACAAATATTACATAATCAGCATGACTCGTGTTACTGTGATTAATGTTATGTGAAATCAGATATCATTTACTAACTGATCACGCACACTTAAACTTGAGGGAAATTGATTTTTCTGTTTGTATTATGTTGTGAAGACAATGTAATGGAGAAAGGAGACAAAGTGTTTGAAGTTTGACGGAGGTCAAATGCATACTTCTGATTGTGAGGTTGGCAAACCGCAACCTAGCGCGGATACTTCTATTGATAATTGTAGGAGAGAATGTAACTGGAAAAAGTAGTGCTACAAAAATAACAGGATCAAAAGCAACGGACAATGGCAACAGATGATTTAGATTATTATTCTAAATTATTATAAAAGTACTGTTGTGTTGAAATATTGTTTTTTTTAAAGATACATGGTATATACATCAGTGTACAACATTATAAATTATATATTATATTTACATATATATATATATAAATATATATATAGAGGGATCGATCTGGAAAAAGACATGCATGTGTCCTTTGGGCACATCAGATATAGAACTATGTGGCTTTTCGAAAGTTTATGTGCCCCAGATTAGTTTATTAATATTGTATTAATTAATATTACTACAGTCTACTGGTCCAAGGATAGGGAGATTCTAACTGAGAAATGCAATGCAGCAGTATGTGACATCAAGGGACTATAATTTACATACGAGAGAGCATCACCTAAAAATATTCAAAGAACAATGTTGATTAAACATTAAAAAACTCTTTGATACAGCAATGAACAGATGTATGGAATAGCCTCACTCAGGCTGTGGTTGAGATTGCATCGGTGCAGTCTTTTGAGAGGAAAGTAGATTATAAGTTGTGACAAAATCACCCAATTAAATTATACTGTACAGTAAAACTGATACATGCGAGACTAGAACATAGCATTGTTTTTTTCTTCAAAGTTTATGATCCTGAGTGACAGGTGCATTTGTAATGAACATACTGTTTGTGATCCTTGGTGACGAAGGCATAATTTATAAACATGCTTTTAAAAATGCTTATTTTTCATTTATAATGTACTCCAATTGTAATATTTAACAAACATACATGAATTTAAAAACGTGCACATAGTGTAGATGTGTGGATGGATATTATTTTGTGTAGATATGAATAGATTGCACTTTGTTCAGCAAGAGTTGAAAGATGGCGATTTTGTCTTTAGATTGGCATTCGTTGCATTTTGTCCTGATACTTTCCACTTCCTGTTTCTACCATAATCCACTGACAAAGACATTTGTGATTGAGGGATGCAGTGGTTGAGTGCTTAGAGTGTTGGACTGTCAGTCGGAGGAACCGCCGTTTAAATCCTGGTGCCAGCCGGGTGGTGGTTCAGCCACTGTGTCGAAACATTGGCAATTTTGTTCATCCTACGTTGCTGTGTCTTTGGGAAGAGACACTATAAGCCTTTGGTCCTTTGTATCTGGTGTTTATGCCAGGGGAAGTAATTTTTAAAAGATCCCACAGTGGAATGGGAAAAACCTGCAGTGGACTTACTGAGTAAGGAGGTCTCATTCTCAAAAAACTCTATGACAGAATCATCAACAAAATGATGTTGGTTGTATAATGGAAGGAGGAGGAGGAGGAGTAGGGGGGAGGAAGAGGAGGAGGAAGAAGAGGAAGAGGAATAGGAGGAGGAAGAGGATGAAGTAGAAGAAGGCCTGAACTACCTAGAACACTACACATGTTTCAACATACCTCCCAACTTGTCTTGCACAGGTCATAGTATCGCTGGTAGGCAGACAAAGCTGAAAATAACACTCATATTATCAATGACTGACTACACTAGAAAAAATGTTGATCCTTTGTATGGCACTAGATCTACGAGTGTAGGGCATAACCCTTCACAAACAAAAAAAGTATTCGTACAGATGTTTGTTATGACACAGTTTTTCATAAAGCATGTTACATAAAACATGGATCCCCAACTGATCAGCAATCTCAGAGAATTGCATAAGGTTATGAACAATAATAATTATTGATTTACATATGTCTAATGTCTGGTAAAAACCTTAAAACTGGTTAAAAAAAAGCATTAACCAACCGGGAATTTTTAAACAAACAAGTGTCACTTTTCTTCTGAGGGAACATGCATGAACCCTGAAAGTTTGATGCCCGAGGTGCAAGCCATGCTTGATTATAGATTATTTGTCTGTTTCAGTAATGACATTTTTGAAAGTGTTTACAGTATGTTATTGAATATTTTATTTATGGTCGTAATTAATGGCATAACCCATGACAATGGCATACCTGTCACATGAAAAGAATTAATTAGATCCCACTAGGTACTGGAGTTAACACGTATATTTGCTGACATTATAATTAGTAATTTTCAATATAAGTTGCAAGCCAGTTTCATTTCATCCCTCTCTCAGTTGCTGCGTGCATTGTCGGAAAGGCAGGTATTGTGCATAATTTAAAGCTGGGTACGGCCATCTTAGCAGAGGATAATATACTTTATTTTGACACTGATATCCAGAGTAAAACTCTGCTCCGGGGTGTTGACAATAAGTGCTACTTACACAGCTATTAAAATGTAAAAATAAAAATACATTTACTAAAACTTCATTAAACAAATCTGTACTAAGCAAACATAAGCTAAGACTATAAAAGGATACATAGACGAGTACACATCTATAATTAAGAATGAATAAGTAAATATAAAATAAAATATTAATTAATAAATCTAAAATAATAAATAAATAAATGACACACGATTCATGCGTTCACATGTGAACAAAACGATACCAGAACACTATAAAATATAATCATGTTAGTGGAACTTTTGCTCTTGTGTTGTCATTGAGCTTTGCATCTAGTGTGACATTGTACAAATTAAAATACAATGATGGATTTAACAGTCAAGTTTGGCCTTGGTGATCACTGTCACAGTGTCAGGTGCTGCTAAAAGATGAGTATGATAAATAGGCAATGTACGCTATACAGAACGAATACACTTATCTGATAATTTGCCAATGCTGACATCCAACCTTCAACACAATTAATTTGTTTGTCACCGAGTATGCTTTTTGAGCCAGCAAAGAAAGTCGACAACATCAACACAGGAACAAGACCACGCTAGTGTATATTTGTGTTTTAATGTTTTGTTTGTTTTATGTTTAAATATTGTTACGTTTCCCTATGTACATTGTTTAGGCTCAAAGCAAACGTGTGACTCGCTCACCTTTTGCAAAGTCACTCAGCAGCAGATGAAGATGTCCCAGAATGCAGTAGAGCTTAGCATTGGCCTCTGACCTTTTCCCAATCGCCTCCTTGCTGGTGCCTTCCCGGCGCAAGCCGACAAGGGCTTTGTCAATGCACCCTATTGTCTGTGGGAAAGGTAATAACATTAAAGTCATACAACAATTGCTAGTCGTCGTTCCACATCTATGGCACAGCACACCATTGCTAAATATACTATTTATGACACTCAGTCAGTTATTCCATGTTAACCCACCTATGGAACATCAAACCACTTGTGGCGCCATCTCATGATATCATTACAACTCTCTCACGTACGAGAAAGGCCAACTGGAAAAGCATAGCATATCAGAAATATGTCAGTAAATAGACCTAAATGAGTAGTTCTCATTGTATTTTCTGAAATACATCACCAAATGGTAAATCAGATCCCAACGGTCAAAGGAATGGAATGAAGAAGGACAGAAGCGAGAGGACATTGGCGCCTCTGAGGAGATGCTCTTACAATAGTAATCACTCCAAAGTTAGCATAATAATATGTAAACCAGTAATTGTTAATTCTTTCAAGATACACGTCGTAATGACAATGATAATTGTATTGTATTTATCCAAATACAAAGGAACATAGGACACAGATCAATTGGAGATGGTTCACTAGA
The DNA here is from genome assembly GCA_963995525.1 of Escarpia spicata. Taxonomy (NCBI): domain Eukaryota; kingdom Metazoa; phylum Annelida; class Polychaeta; order Sabellida; family Siboglinidae; genus Escarpia; species Escarpia spicata. The sequence goes on from OZ023207.1 coordinate 45,438,158, forward strand.
AGTAATTGCTTGACAAGCTGCTAACGTATATGTACAATGTCTCTCGGAATAGAATGTGAACACCGCCTTCTATTGGAAACCAATATGTTTCGGCATCCAAACTGTTGCAGACATTGGTAAGCACAACCTTTCACAAGTGTGTTCTAATGGTTCTCTCTTCCAGCCATGTTCCCAGGCCACCAAGGATTGTCATTCTTTGTTGACATAGGTAAGGTAAGGTAAGGTGTTTTATTTTGGAATTGTATAATACAGAAGATAAATGAAAAACAAAGCATATACAATCTATACAATTCCTGGTTGGCAGCAGAGCCAAGGCTGTTACCAGGAGAGTTAATGAGACCATATACATCCAGAACTCACATCACTGTCCAGTATTGTTGCTCAAACAATTAAAAGCATGGCATTTTCATTAGAATTTTTAGTAAACTACAACCACGGGATTATTAAATTTCAAGGAATATCAGAAGCTTCGATGGACTGCAGCCAGATGCTGAGTTTCTCATATGATGATAAGTGCAAGCGTCGATGAAAGGCAAAAGTTACAAATTGATATTACAAGTCACACTTCAGCAAACTTTTAATCGCTAATATTTTGAGGATTTATTTAGCTGTGAACAACTGGATCTCTGCATGAAACTGGACCCAAAATAAAATGCAGTTAATAAAATCTAGTGGTTTATGATGGTTAAAAAGTGGTGTAATGTCGTCTTAGAAATTGGCATTTTTTGTGAGTTTTATGGCCCATATCCAGGATGTATTAGTAAAAAAATCCTTACCTATTATCAAAATTTTCATTTTTGATCATAGGTAAGGAGGAAAATTGATTTTATGGAGCAAAATTAATCTGAAGAGATTATAAGAATGTTCATGAATTGGTCCCCAGATGTTCTAAATTCGGTCTCATTTAATGTAGCTTAAGTACTTGTTGACCTACCTTGGTAATCAGTTTCTTCTGTCCAGAACTGTCTTGGGTGTCTAACTTAAGGTATCCAAACATGCGACTGAAACAGCAATTTTCACTGTGTTAAATATATATAAATATTAGTGTTAGAATGCATGATATCTGAATTTAAAAAAATTATTTGAAAGAATTGGCCAGTTCTTTGAGAAAAAACATAAGAAATTATTACAAAAACTAGCTTGTGCACTCAAATGAAGTGCTTATTCATACAATGCTATCTTGAAATGTACATATTTTAATTATTGCACATCTGGTGGAGATAACACTGCTTGAACAGTGAAGAAAAAGAAAACAGAAATTTAGGACCAGTATCAGTGCCAGCTTAACCATTATCAACATCACTGGCAAAGGCGAAGCTTGGGAGAGGTATTGTACAGGACCAGTATCAGTGCCAGATTAACCATTATCAACATCACTGGCAAAGGCGAAGCTTGGGGAGGTATTGTGCAGGACCAGTATCAGTGCCAGCTTAACCATTATCAACATCACTGGCAAAGGCGAAGCTTGGGAGAGGTATTGTGCAGGACCAGTATCAGTGCCAGCTTAACCATTATCAACATCACTGGCAAAGGTGAAGCTTGGGGAGGTATTGTGCAGGACCAGTATCAGTGCCAGCTTAACCATTATCAACATCACTGGCAAAGGCGAAGCTTGGGGGAGGTATTGTGCAGGACCAGTATCAGTGCCAGCTTAACCATTATCAACATCACTGGCAAAGGTGAAGCTTGGGGGAGGTATTGTGCAGGACAAGTATCAGTGCCAGCTTAACCATTATCAACATCACTGGCAAAGGGGAAGCTTGGGGGAGGTATTGTGCAGGACCAGTATCAGTGCCAGCTTAACCATTATCAACATCACTGGCAAAGGCGAAGCTTAGGGGAGGTATTGTGCAGGACCAGTATCAGTGCCAGCTTAACCATTATCAACATCACTGGCAAAGGCGATGCTTGGGGGAGGTATTGTGCAGGACCAGTATCAGTGCCAACTTAACCATTATCAACATCACTGGCAAAGGTGAAGCTTAGGGGAGGTATTGTGCAGGACCAGTATCAGTACCAGCTTAACCATTATCAACATCACTGGCAAAGGTGAAGCTTGGGGGAGGTATTGTGCAGGACCGGTATCAGTGCCAGCTTAACCATTATCAACATCACTGGCAAAGGCGAAGCTTGGGGGAGGTATTGTGCAGGAGCAGTATCAGTGCCAGCTTAACCATTATCAACATCACTGGCAAAGGCGAAGCTTGGGGGAGGTATTGTGCAGGACCAGTATCAGTGCCAGCTTAACCATTATCAACATCACTGGCAAAGGCGAAGCTTGGGGGAGGTATTGTGCAGGACCAGTATCAGTGCCAGCTTAACCATTATGAACATCACTGGCAAAGGCGAAGCTTGGGGGAGGTATTGTGCAGGACCAGTATCAGTGCCAGCTTAACCATTATCAACATCACTGGCAAAGGCGAAGCTTAGGGGAGGTATTGTGCAGGACCAGTATCAGTGCCAGCTTAACCATTATCAACATCACTGGCAAAGGCGATGCTTGGGGGAGGTATTGTGCAGGACCAGTATCAGTGCCAACTTAACCATTATCAACATCACTGGCAAAGGTGAAGCTTAGGGGAGGTATTGTGCAGGACCAGTATCAGTACCAGCTTAACCATTATCAACATCACTGGCAAAGGTGAAGCTTGGGGGAGGTATTGTGCAGGACCGGTATCAGTGCCAGCTTAACCATTATCAACATCACTGGCAAAGGCGAAGCTTGGGGGAGGTATTGTGCAGGAGCAGTATCAGTGCCAGCTTAACCATTATCAACATCACTGGCAAAGGCGAAGCTTGGGGGAGGTATTGTGCAGGACCAGTATCAGTGCCAGCTTAACCATTATGAACATCACTGGCAAAGGCGAAGCTTGGGGGAGGTATTGTGCAGGACCAGTATCAGTGCCAGCTTAACCATTATGAACATCACTGGCAAAGGCGAAGCTTGGGGGAGGTATTGTGCAGGACCAGTATCAGTGCCAGCTTAACCATTATGAACATCACTGGCAAAGGGGAAGCTTGGGGGAGGTATTGTGCAGGACCAGTATCACTGCCAGTTTAACCATTATCAACATCAGTGGCAAAGGCGAAACTTGGGGGAGGTATTGTGCAGGACCAGAATCAGTGCCAGCTTAACCATTATCAACATCACTGGCAAAGGCGAAGCTTGGAGGAGGTATTGTGCAGGACCAGTATCAGTGCCAGCTTAACCATTATCAACATCACTGGCAAAGGCGAAGCTTGGGGGAGGTATTGTGCAGGACCAGTATCAGTGCCAGCTTAACCATTATGAACATCACTGGCAAAGGGGAAGCTTGGGGGAGGTATTGTGCAGGACCAGTATCAGTGCCAGTTTAACCATTATCAACATCACTGGCAAAGGCGAAACTTGGGGGAGGTATTGTGCAGGACCAGAATCAGTGCCAGCTTAACCATTATCAACATCACTGGCAAAGGCGAAGCTTGGAGGAGGTATTGTGCAGGACCAGTATCAGTGCCAGCTTAACCATTATCAACATCACTGGCAAAGGCGAAGCTTGGGGGAGGTATTGTGCAGGACCAGTATCAGTGCCAGCTTAACCATTATCAACATCACTGGCAAAGGCGAAGCTTGGGAGAGGTATTATGCAGGACCAGTATCAGTGCCAGCTTAACCATTATCAACATCACTGGCAAAGGCGAAGCTTAGGGGAGGTATTGTGCAGGACCAGTATCAGTGCCAGCTTAACCATTATCAACATCACTGGCAAAGGTGAAGCTTGGGAGAGGTATTGTGCAGGACCAGTATCAGTGCCAGCTTAACCATTATCAACATCACTGGCAAAGGCGAAGCTTAGGGGAGGTATTGTGCAGGACCAGTATCAGTGCCAGCTTAACCATTATCAACATCACTGGCAAAGGTGAAGCTTGGGAGAGGTATTGTGCAGGACCAGTATCAGTGCCAGCTTAACCATTATCAACATCACTGGCAAAGGCGAAGCTTAGGGGAGGTATTGTGCAGGACCAGTATCAGTACCAGCTTAACCATTATCAACATCACTGGCAAAGGCGATGCTTGGGGGAGGTATTGTGCAGGACCAGTATCAGTGCCAGCTTAACCATTATCAACATCACTGGCAAAGGCAAAGCTTGGGAGAGGTATTGTGCAGGACCAGTATCAGTGCCAGCTTAACCATTATCAACATCACTGGCAAAGGCGAAGCTTAGGGGAGGTATTGTGCAGGACCAGTATCAGTGCCAGCTTAACCATTATCAACATCACTGGCAAAGGCGATGCTTGGGGGAGGTATTGTGCAGGACCAGTATCAGTGCCAACTTAACCATTATCAACATCACTGGCAAAGGTGAAGCTTAGGGGAGGTATTGTGCAGGACCAGTATCAGTACCAGCTTAACCATTATCAACATCACTGGCAAAGGTGAAGCTTGGGGGAGGTATTGTGCAGGACCGGTATCAGTGCCAGCTTAACCATTATCAACATCACTGGCAAAGGCGAAGCTTGGGGGAGGTATTGTGCAGGAGCAGTATCAGTGCCAGCTTAACCATTATCAACATCACTGGCAAAGGCGAAGCTTGGGGGAGGTATTGTGCAGGACCAGTATCAGTGCCAGCTTAACCATTATGAACATCACTGGCAAAGGCGAAGCTTGGGGGAGGTATTGTGCAGGACCAGTATCAGTGCCAGCTTAACCATTATGAACATCACTGGCAAAGGCGAAGCTTGGGGGAGGTATTGTGCAGGACCAGTATCAGTGCCAGCTTAACCATTATGAACATCACTGGCAAAGGGGAAGCTTGGGGGAGGTATTGTGCAGGACCAGTATCACTGCCAGTTTAACCATTATCAACATCAGTGGCAAAGGCGAAACTTGGGGGAGGTATTGTGCAGGACCAGAATCAGTGCCAGCTTAACCATTATCAACATCACTGGCAAAGGCGAAGCTTGGAGGAGGTATTGTGCAGGACCAGTATCAGTGCCAGCTTAACCATTATCAACATCACTGGCAAAGGCGAAGCTTGGGGGAGGTATTGTGCAGGACCAGTATCAGTGCCAGCTTAACCATTATGAACATCACTGGCAAAGGGGAAGCTTGGGGGAGGTATTGTGCAGGACCAGTATCAGTGCCAGTTTAACCATTATCAACATCACTGGCAAAGGCGAAACTTGGGGGAGGTATTGTGCAGGACCAGAATCAGTGCCAGCTTAACCATTATCAACATCACTGGCAAAGGCGAAGCTTGGAGGAGGTATTGTGCAGGACCAGTATCAGTGCCAGCTTAACCATTATCAACATCACTGGCAAAGGCGAAGCTTGGGGGAGGTATTGTGCAGGACCAGTATCAGTGCCAGCTTAACCATTATCAACATCACTGGCAAAGGCGAAGCTTGGGAGAGGTATTATGCAGGACCAGTATCAGTGCCAGCTTAACCATTATCAACATCACTGGCAAAGGCGAAGCTTAGGGGAGGTATTGTGCAGGACCAGTATCAGTGCCAGCTTAACCATTATCAACATCACTGGCAAAGGTGAAGCTTGGGAGAGGTATTGTGCAGGACCAGTATCAGTGCCAGCTTAACCATTATCAACATCACTGGCAAAGGCGAAGCTTAGGGGAGGTATTGTGCAGGACCAGTATCAGTGCCAGCTTAACCATTATCAACATCACTGGCAAAGGTGAAGCTTGGGAGAGGTATTGTGCAGGACCAGTATCAGTGCCAGCTTAACCATTATCAACATCACTGGCAAAGGCGAAGCTTAGGGGAGGTATTGTGCAGGACCAGTATCAGTACCAGCTTAACCATTATCAACATCACTGGCAAAGGCGATGCTTGGGGGAGGTATTGTGCAGGACCAGTATCAGTGCCAGCTTAACCATTATCAACATCACTGGCAAAGGCAAAGCTTGGGAGAGGTATTGTGCAGGACCAGTATCAGTGCCAGCTTAACCATTATCAACATCACTGGCAAAGGCGAAGCTTGGGAGAGGTATTATGCAGGACCAGTATCAGTGCCAGCTTAACCATTATCAACATCACTGGCAAAGGCGAAGCTTAGGGGAGGTATTGTGCAGAACCAGTATCAGTACCAGCTTAACCATTATCAACATCACTGGCAAAGGCGAAGCTTGGGGGAGGTATTGTGCAGGACCAGTATCAGTGCCAGCTTAACCATTATCAACATCACTGGCAAAGGTGAAGCTTGGGAGAGGTATTGTGCAGGACCAGTATCAGTGCCAGCTTAACCATTATCAACATCACTGGCAAAGGCGAAGCTTAGGGGAGGTATTGTGCAGGACCAGTATCAGTGCCAGCTTAACCATTATCAACATCACTGGCAAAGGCGAAGCTTAGGGGAGGTATTGTGCAGGACCAGTATCAGTACCAGCTTAACCATTATCAACATCACTGGCAAAGGCGATGCTTGGGGGAGGTATTGTGCAGGACCAGTATCAGTGCCAGCGTAACCATTATCAACATCACTGGCAAAGGCAAAGCTTGGGAGAGGTATTGTGCAGGACCAGTATCAGTGCCAGTTTAACCATTATCAACATCACTGGCAAAGGCGAAGCTTAGGGGAGGTATTGTGCAGGACCAGTATCAGTACCAGCTTAACCATTATCAACATCACTGGCAAAGGTGAAGCTTGGGGGAGGTATTGTGCAGGACCAGTATCAGTGCCTGCTTAACCATTATCAACATCACTGGCAAAGGCGAAGCTTAGGGGAGGTATTGTGCAGGACCAGTATCAGTACCAGCTTAACCATTATCAACATCACTGGCAAAGGTGAAGCTTGGGGGAGGTATTGTGCAGGACCAGTATCAGTGCCAGCTTAACCATTATCAACATCACTGGCAAAGGTGAAGCTTGGGGGAGGTATTGTGCAGGACCAGTATCAGTCCCTGCTTAACCATTATCAACATCACTGGCAAAGGTGAAGCTTGGGGGAGGTATTGTGCAGGACCAGTATCAGTGCCAGCTTAACCATTATGAACATCACTGGCAAAGGCGAAACTTGGGGGAGGTATTGTGCAGGACCAGTATCAGTATCAGCTTAACCATTATCAACATCACTGGCAAAGGTGAAGTTTGGGAGAGGTATTGTGCAGGACCAGTATCAGTGCCAGCTTAACCATTATCAACATCACTGGCAAAGGTGAAGCTTGGGAGAGGTATTGTGCAGGACCAGTATCAGTATCAGTATCAGCTTAACCATTATCAACATCACTGGCAAAGGCGAAGCTTGGGGGAGGTATTGTGCAGGACCAGTATCAATATCAACTTAACCATTATCAACATCACTGGCAAAGGTGAAGCTTGGGAGAGGTATTGTGCAGGACCAGTATCAGTGCCAGCGTAACCATTATCAACATCACTGGCAAAGGTGAAGCTTGGGAGAGGTATTGTGCAGGACCAGTATCAGTGCCAGCGTAACCATTATCAACATCACTGGCAAAGGTGAAGCTTGGGAGAGGTATTGTGCAGGACCAGTATCAGTGCCAGCGTAACCATTATCAACATCACTGGCAAAGGCGATGCTTGGGGGAGGTATTGTGCAGGACCGGTATCAGTGCCAGCTTAACCATTATCAACATCACTGGCAAAGGCGAAGCTTGGGGGAGGTATTGTGCAGGAGCAGTATCAGTGCCAGCTTAACCATTATTAACATCACTGGCAAAGGCGATGCTTGGGGGAGGTATTGTGCAGGACCAGTATCAGTGCCAGCTTAACCATTATCAACATCACTGGCAAAGGCGAAGCTTGGGGGAGGTATTGTGCAGGACCAGTATCAGTGCCAGCTTAACCATTATGAACATCACTGGCAAAGGCGAAGCTTGGGGGAGGTATTGTGCAGGACCAGTATCAGTGCCAGCTTAACCATTATGAACATCACTGGCAAAGGCGAAGCTTGGGGGAGGTATTGTGCAGGACCAGTATCAGTGCCAGCTTAACCATTATCAACATCACTGGCAAAGGCGAAACTTGGGGGAGGTATTGTGCAGGACCAGTATCATTGCCAGCTTAACCATTATGAACATCACTGGCAAAGGCGAAGCTTGGGGGAGGTATTGTGCAGGACCAGTATCAGTGCCAGCTTAACCATTATGAACATCACTGGCAAAGGCGAAGCTTGGGGGAGGTATTGTGCAGGACCAGTATCAGTACCAGCTTAACCATTATCAACATCACTGGCAAAGGGGAAGCTTGGGGGAGGTATTGTGCAGGACCAGTATCAGTGCCAGCTTAACCATTATGAACATCACTGGCAAAGGCGAAACTTGGGGGAGGTATTGTGCAGGACCAGTATCATTGCCAGCTTAACCATTATGAACATCACTGGCAAAGGCGAAGCTTGGGGGAGGTATTGTGCAGGACCAGTATCAGTGCCAGCTTAACCATTATGAACATCACTGGCAAAGGCGAAGCTTGGGGGAGGTATTGTGCAGGACCAGTATCAGTACCAGCTTAACCATTATGAACATCACTGGCAAAGGCGAAGCTTGGGGGAGGTATTGTGCAGGACCAGTATCATTGCCAGCTTAACCATTATGAACATCACTGGCAAAGGCAAAGCTTAGGGGAAGTATTGTGCATAATTTTGATTGTGACATAGGCAAACCACAACAGCAGATCCATCAATTAATTGTGACCCTGGAAAGATACTTGCACTGACAATATGTTATTAATTAAAGTGTGCGATCTATTCCACAATATTTACAAATATATTTATAAGTGCTCAACACTGCATAATGATCAGTTTACATGCCACACTTGATTATAATCTTATTAGAGCCAATTAAGATGAATTGCTAAATTTAAATATTTTCCAACAATAATTTGTTAAAACCAATAATTGTCTTTGCTTTAATAGCTATTGTCTTGTTGCAGTGTACGTTTGTAGATGTAATAATACGTGTAATATGACGTAACAAACGTGTTAGTAGACGTCACAAACACACGTGTCGTTAAGTCGACGTAATAATTCAATTGGCGTAGCTGTAGCACGCAAGCAGCAGGTTGTCGGACCGTGGCATTGACAGGGAATAGCTTTGGGGTAGTAATATCGCAGCCTAGCCCATCGTCATAACCATAAACGTACGAGAAACTAACGTTCGTGGTAAGTTACGTGAAAAACTTCACAACGCCAGTTAACACAGCCGCAGGCGGCCGCCGCCCATCGCTGACTAGGGCTAGGCAGGCTAATAACTTCTTATGTCAACGACAGTGCTTTGTTGCGTCAACTTTGAACGTCAAACTATTCCTTTAAGGGTGAAACTGTAAACCACATCGCCTAGCAAAGCACTTGGGAAAATGGGAAATATTCGTTGGGTATTGCTGCAATTGCACCGCATTGGCATTGCGGCGTCTCCGTCCTGGCGTATGCCCAAAATTTGGTGGCTTCGCACATGTCAAACGAACAACACACCTATCGAAATCCACTGCAAGTTCTTGTTGTTTTCTTTCCGCATTGAGACCAAACGGCTCCATTGTCTGTATATTGCGTTGCATGATCGCAATGCCTAGAACTGACTGCTATATTGACACAGTTACTGTAACAAAATAATATAAATCGTTAAATTCTCTCATCAAAACAAATGGCCAGAGAAGCCAGCGAATGATAGATGCTGTCACAAAAATGCTTGGCCATTTATATAACACAACAAGGAATTGGGAAATGGTTTATTAATAACATTTTGTATTTGTTAAACTATTCCATTGTATACATAAGTTCAATCAATACTGATCAGTTTCGAAACGAATGAAAAATGTCAGCAGATATATGTCGAAAGAACCTATGATAAACTGAGTTCATTTCATCCATTTGTTGAATCCTAAATCCCTTCAGCTTATCAAAACGCGCAAGTATTTTCAACCTTGTGCGCAATTTCCGGTGCTTCTCTTCCTCGTAAATTTCCGGTTTTTTAAGTTCTGACAACATTTGTTAGAAATATTGCAACAGTTGGAATGTCAACTCATCTTTAAATGTCAGAAGAAAACGCATTACGACATACTATATCAAGGTAATTAATAGAAGCCAAATTACAACTCACTATCTGTATTTCTTTTCAAACCGAGTGAAGTTTGGGACTTGTTTCAGACTGAATTAGGCTGACTGACACTGACGGTGAGTGTAACTCGCTGTTAGTGTTACTGTCAGTGTGACTGTCAGTGAGTGACCGAGTCACAAAATTGACATATCCCGACTCTCAGAGTGATTGATTATCGTATTATCAGCAAGATTCACGGTAATCTCGGTCTTAGTGTTAATTCAATAATTGTGTTTGTTTTCTTTGCAGTGCATGAAAAACTGAAGGTCAAGCGACATGACAGATGGTGAGAAGGTTTCTGTTTCGTTAGGCGTTTACTTGACTTATATTTAATTTATGTAGGGTTCACAATGGGTTTAGTTGACCATCAGACTGGCTGACTCAGAAACTACTAGTCCTATTGTTTTACTAGTCCTTAAAAATGAATGTGCTGGGTGCCATCCTATTGTTGTAACATATATGTGACAGTTATAGTAAGACACATAGTAAAATTAAAAGTGGCTTTATTTCATAAAGAAAACAAGCCATTTCTCATTTCAATTAAATGTTCAACTAAATGTGTTCGTAATAAAAACAAATACACGTGTTTTCGTAGATCCATTTGCAAATCAGAAGAAATTACTTTAGTTTAATAAGCTACAGCAAAAGGCAGTGGTGGACAAGGCGATGGCAATGCCAGCAGAATTTTAAGCCTGATGGTAACGAAGGACCGACTAAGTTGCACCATTTGTCCGTACTTTTCATTAGCATTTCCTTTCCCGAAGCCAACGACTGAACAATCAGTAACATTGCTGGCGTTTGGTAACTTGCGATGCGGGAATAACGCAACTATGATGGGATAGCACATAAATATGCCTGTAACCCGCGCGTGTGTGTTTGACTTTGTTTGTCCATGTCGTTCATCACTCATGGTCTCTAGGTGGCACTACTTATCCTAACTGGATGTAAACAGCCAGCATTTACATTTTCCGCATTCAGCAAGTTTCTTATTTGACTGTCATGGAATATTGAGCTGCGTGTGATAAAATGCTACCTCATTGTCTTATTTTGTTTGATTCCATCACAACACCACCCAACTAGCATGTACACAGCATAAATTAATTCACATAATCAGAGCTAGTCCGATGGGACTGCTCCACTAAACATGGACTAGTCCGGTCTCTGAAACTACTCGTCTGAAACGATCGGACCGGCCTGTTTATGACGGCAGGAAATTATTATAGTAGCTGGAAATTATTTATAGTCACATTATAAATTATTAAATTATAGTCTAGTCAATTAGATTTGTAATTGGTGAGTTTATGCTTTGATTTTGAAGTACTTGTAATGTAATGTATAGATTGTACATGTACTTGGAATTGTGCTTGATCAACTGTACTTAAACACTGTATATCAGCCAGACCTCAGTGTAAGGCGATTATCTATTAGTTGTAGAAGCAGACAATGCAGCCAACGAAGAGTTTGAGATAATCGGTATGGAGAACCGCACCTGGCTAAAACAGATGGTCAGTGACCTCACAAAGGCGTCCACTGCCAAACAGGTCACCGTCGGTGGTCTGACAGGATGGTCAGTATTGTTTACCGCTTGTGTTCAGTTTAACCGTTTCACTACCAGCCCAAACGCACATAAACTACTGTGTCCTTTTTAATACTTGCACATTGGTCTAAATGTGTTTGATGTGTTTAGTGTTCACAACTCAACATTGAACTAGACATTTCCCGTTTTTGTTGGTTTAATTCTGTATATATATCCTAGTCATGTTGATGCCAGTATTTTATTTCCTTACAATAGTCCAGGCAAACTAAGGTTTGGCTTGGAACAAATTGCAACAAATTTGTTTACCACTGTTTTTTTATTACGAGGTGTCCGGAACACCATACTAAGTCGTAAGAAATCCATGCATATGTAAAGTTTGCATAAATCCAATGTGGCCACCACAAATCAATATCTTGTTATATCTTTCCTGTCAGATAACATATGTTGGTAATTTTAAATTACTGGAATGGGTGTTTTAGACATAGGATGCTAATACATAGATTAAAATGTGATCGGGTGAGTAGCTCATTTGCATAAATCCAATATAGCTGCCACAAATATTTTTGGACACAGTGATGCATTTGGAATAAATTACAGTGTGGTTGGGTGAGTAAGTCATTTGCATAAATCAAACATGGTCTCCAAATAGCAATGTCTTAGTATATATTTGCTCAACATAGAACATTAACAGCTCAAACATGCTGAATTTATGTTAAATTCACATAATATTGCACATTACTCATGTTCATTAATGCACATTACATTATTCAAAAGATCCATGAAACAGATCACAGTCATCAGTAAAATCTGCCAGTTTGGAGTTGGTACAGCTGGCTGGTACTGCAAGATTCTATGCACACAGCAGAGCAAGACTCAATTTTTCTTTGGCATGGCTACCTCCTCATAGTAGAGACTTACAACTGCAGTGTATGGTATACAGAAGTTGTGGTGTTGCTGCGAGCTGGTTGGTCTGCATTGACATACGTCTCTCACCCGCCATCAGCCATCCCCCTCTCCTTGCTTCATGATGATGAGACCTGTCCCTTTCCAATCCATCACCTGGTAGTACACACAGAGGTTATGGTGCATGGTAGCTGCTGAGGCAGGTGGTTGTTGTGTTTGAGGTTCCACATGTGACGTGTTCTTGGAAACCGTGTAACAAAAATGCATATAATGACACAAATGTTTTATCTCCTGCCATAATGATGTCATTCATCGCAGGCGGTGCTGGTCTGCTGAATACCTTGGCCTGACAGAGCAAGGCATCGTTCTTGATCTTCTTAGGTGTCAAAGCCTTTCACAGTCCAAACAGGCGAGAGGTTGTGTCACAATCTAACATTGCACTAATAAAGATTATAATGTCAGTGCACCCATCCAGACCATGGAACTCCTTAGACTGCGTTGTGCAGCATATTATAGAGAATCCAAAGTATCGATGAGCTGCAGGTGGAGATGGTATTGGCAGCGGGCGAGATTGGACTCACGTGGACAGAGGCTGTTGAATACATGTATGAGGCAAGGTAACATACCAGAGGAGTGGCGGACAGGACACATTATCCTGTCACAACATAAAGCTGCCAGAGAGGATCTTGGACGAGAGGATTCAAAAGGGAGTAAAGCAAGAAGAGGGTGAAGTACAACAGGGATTCAGAAAGGGCAGAAGGACGATTGATGGGAGGGCAGAGGGATGGGAGGGCAGAGGGACAACTGATGGGAGGGCAGAGGAACGACTGATGGGAGGGCAGACGGACAACTGATGGGAGGGCAGAGGGACAACTGATGGGAGGGCAGAGGGACGACTGATGGGAGGGCAGAGGGACAACTGATGGGAGGGCAGACGGACAACTGATGGGAGGGCAGAGGGACAACTGATGGGAGGGCAGAGGGACGACTGATGGGAGGGCAGAGGGACAACTGATGGGAGGGCAGAGAGACGATTGATGGGAGGGCAGAGGGACAACTGATGGGAGGGCAGAGGGACGACTGATAGGAGGGCAGAGGGACAACTGATGGGAGGGCAGAGGGACGATTGATGGGAGGGCAGAGGGACGATTGATGGGAGGGCAGAGGGACGACTGATGGGCGGGCAGAGGGACAACTGATGGGAGGGCAGAGGGATGATTGATGGGAGGGCAGAAGGACAACTGATGGGAGGGCAGAGGGACGACTGATGGGACGTTTGCATTAAAACAGCTGATAGAAGAGGTTGAAAGTGAAAGGGAGGATGGCAGTGGAATTTGTGGACCTGAGGAAGGCCCAGGACACAGTCCCAAGAGATATAGTGACAGCAACAGTAAGACGCCTTCGAGTTGACCATCAGTTTGGATTTGTAGGAAATCAAACAAGTGGAAGGTTTTGTATACCTTGGAGGAATGATTACGGAGCATGGTTATACAGAGTGCACAGGGGTAGAGGTCACGTCAGAAACAAGCAGGAGCAATCGCTTGGAAGACGTAGAGGGAGTCATGATGGACAGCAAAAATATAAATAAGCTGTCTCCGTGCGTCATGATGATTGATACCATCCCCTTTCCAATCATTCGTCTAAATATAACAGTAGACAAAGAGGTTATGCCTTATACTTATGGTGCATGGTAGCTGCTGAGGTCGGCTGTTGTGTTTGAGGTTCTACATGCTCTTAGAAACCGCATCACAAGATCGCATAATATTATGATGTCACAGATGCTTTTTCTCCTGCCTGGATGATATCATCCAGTGCCGTGATTCCAGCGAGCTGTACAAATTCAGAGGTGCCAGACAGACTCATCTGATGACTGGTCTGTTTGATGGATCATTTGACTAAACAAATATTATAAATTATCTTCCTATATCACTGAACATAAGTAATATGCATTATCAAATTAATTGAAAACAAATTCAACTGTTCGAGCTGTTATTTGCTGACAAACATATGTCAAAACATTGCTATTTGGAGGCCATGTTGGATTTATGCAAATGGCCGACTACTCACGCAATCACATTTTAATTTATTCCAAATGCATCTCTATGTCCAATACCCCATTCTAGGATTTAAAACGACTCAAAATTATGGCAAATTTTGTTTGTTATAGTGGCCATATTACATTTATGCTAATTAACTACTTACCCAATCACAATTTAATTGATTCCAAATGCATGGTTGTGTCCAATACCCCATATTAGGATTTTAAATGACTAATTTGTGTCATTTTACACAATTATATGGTAATGTGTTGATTTGTAGTGGCCGTATTGGAGTTATGCAAATGAGCTATTCACCCTATCACATTTTTATATATTACAAATGCGTTTTTATGTTGAAAATCTCCATTCTAATATTTAAAATTACCAAAATATGTCATCTGACAGCAAAGATTTGACAAGATATTGATTTGTGGTGGCCATATTGGATTTATGCTAATTTTGTATATTTGCTATGCAGGGATTTCTTAGGACTTATTAGTATGTATGGTGTTGTGCAGACCTCATAGAAAACCACTGTCGTAAACAAATTATGTTGCAATTTGTGTGAAACATTGGGCTAGATTTCCTGGACTACAGGTACATGTGCGCTACACAATATACATTTATCCCATATTAAATTAGTTATTTGTTCCTGTCTCGTGTACATTTCTTCAGTAATCACAAACCAGATCAGCATTGACACAATTGCTACAAATTTTTAGTATGCCAAGTTTTTGCTGACAATTATATAAGCCATTCTATGTAAAGTTACACAGCAGTTAAATTTTAAAATAAGACTTGGCATTAAATATCATTAATTTCAGGAAAGAGGTACCTTTATACCTGGACGTTATAATTCCAAAATGTCATGAAGATTAACAACTTTTTGGCATCAAATACTTCTTTAACTGTAAAATTGTTTATTATTTTGGTAATGTTTTCTTCCAGTTGTTTAAAGAACAACCGGACTATGGCAGTGTAGATATTTTAGCATAATTACTTCCACAGATACTTGTCTTACAAATCTAACAGCAGCATGTTTTCAAGAAAACAGCCATTACAGATTGAATAGAAGGATTTGATACTTTACATAATGTAAAGGTGATTTAGAGGTTGATAATTGTTATAAAAGTGAAACTATTCTTTATAGTTTCATTAATTAGATAGTATAATTGAAAGTTGTTTTCAGTGTCGCACAAGACACGTTTTTCATCACGCTCAGTAAGACGTGTGTTAACGAGGATGTGACCAATCATTTTAAAAAGCCCAGTTACGAATGGAGCCATATATCAGGTTCTTATTTCAAGAGAAACAATTAAATACTGTAGTTTCTTACAAGATTACAGGAATATCACCTGATGGGTTTAAACATTATGTACCCGGTATATAAAACAAGTTATCTACGGGTGTTATGGATTGCTGGAACATTTAAACCGAGATTTTTGTGAACATGTCACGCGAGTTACTATGTATTGGCTGACATGTGCACGCATGCATGTGTATGCGCAGACATGCAGTGTCGTTGACCAATTGAACTTGAAGGGGGGTGTTTCAGGGCTACTGCGTACATCCTGAATTCCTACGGTCGGTGGGCAGCTCTTACGGTCTGTGGAAGTCTGCTTGTCATGCAGGTACGTGCTGCGTGTGCACGTGTATGCGTGTGTACAGCATGTGTCTTGTTTTGGCAGGTGCGCCGGCCACGTCTTTGTCAAGGTCAGCCGTCTGGCGAGCATCGCCCTCGGTAGTAGTTTACTGGTCGTCATGGTAAGTGTTGCTAGGCAACCAGTATCCTTGACAACGAACGTTTGGTGGCTGCCGTAGTGTTCTCGGGGCATTGTGTCATCGTTACGCAGATCAACACAAAATGTAAGGGATCTATCAAAAGGTGTTAACACAAAAACCACTATTAGCCATTGCTGTGCCAATCGCTGCCCTGGTTCCATTTGTATTTCTCCCGTTTGTCCCTGCATTGCGAGCTTACCCAAACTGTGAGTTTTAAAACCTTGAACATTAAAAGTGTACAAGACAGTAATTTGAAATTCTGAATTAATTATGGCATCACAATGATTGTTTGTATGCAAGAAATGGTTGAAGTGGCAGTTTCACCAGATATTGGGGCAATGTAGGTGAAAAAACAGCAAGGTGGTCCACCCCTCGACACATATCAGAGCCACAGTGGTGTCGGCATTGTTGAAATGAGTATTTGCGGAATTACTCACCAGAATTATGTGCATTGATATTTTTTCTGAGGTTACATTTTAATTGAAGGATCTCCAAGTGGAAAAACTCGCCAAACTTTCCGCAGTCTGGGGAGTGTTTATTCGATGCGCAGACATTTACATGAGTTTCCCTTTTGCTGTAGTTATAGTAATGATAATGATAATACTAATGAAGGTGTTGATGATAAATAAATAATAATGGTGTCTATAACATTGTGGTAATGATAATTAAATAATGGATATGTTTGTGACATAATAATAGTGGGACTAAATATGTATAATTGAGGTGTCTGTAACATTGTGGTAAGGAAACTAACTAATAATGGAGACGTTAATGACGATGAACAAATCGATGGCTGCCCGTGTGTTTCGTCCATTGTACAACACCCGCAGAATTGTCAAGGACGTATACCTGGTAGTACCTTGCGTTGTCAACAGGTCGCACATCACACCGGCTACATCGCAATCGACTGGGGTCGACTGGAACGCAAGGTCAGGCAGACACGGAGAAAAATCGAGAATGAGGCGAATCGTGCATTGCCGGGGCTGACTACAGAGGTAAGAGTTCATTTGGAAAAAGGGGCTTAGCCACAGACCCGTCTGCCTGTCTTCATGACTGGCAGATGACTGGCCAAGACGGATAATTACAACTTATAAGACTGGGAATTTAGAAGGGGCCAGCTTGCCATTCCAAGTCTAAGGTCCCACATTAAAGGAAATAAAAATAAGGTAATAGCTAAAATCCTTTTTCCATGTGTACACAAAGTTTAACATTGTATATAACATTTGACAACATTAAACAAATACAGAAAAATACATTTGTAGCATAAATTCGATTTTAAGCCCGTTTGTGAAGCGATTCCTGCGGAAAATTAAATTTTAATGATCTAGGCGATCACGTGGTATCGTGACGTCACTTATGACACACTCGCATCAGGCCGACCCTTTCCATGCATTCAGAGCATGTTTACAAGGATAGCTTTTGGGTCGAAACAAGCGTCAGAATGAGTTATTGTGCAATATTCCGACGTAATACAAACACTAGTCATCATAGAGGAACAAGCAGTTATGAATCGAATTTTATTCAAAACAACGAATGCGAATGGGCCTACAAGTCGACTAGGTTTTGTCGAGCTTGGGCTCGTTTTCAGAATAATTATATCGAATGCAACCAACTGGAGATAATTTACACCAATAAGCATACATAGCAAACATATATTGTATCCAGCTACAGAAAGTAACGTGTATAATCTCATATCACTAGAATATCGATATATGAAGGAGTTGTACAATTTTTCATAATAACTAAAATTAGTCAGAGAGTTTCCGCTGGTGCCGCTAGCTCAGTGGGTAGGCGCGTTGGTTTCTTTTCATTTATTTTACAATTGGGCGGCGCCGGTTCAATCCCGACAACATGCAAACCATTGATTTTCTTTACACTTTTTTGTTTATGTTTTCATGAAGTAATATAAACCAAATCATTTAGTATACTATGATGCACTGTTTGTAAATTTTATTTTTGTAGTAATTATTTCTTCACTACAAAAATGAAAATATGGTCATTATATATAACGATGTTTCTAAATTTTATTTATCCAGACAGATCACAATCTGTTTTCACATATATAATTACAATGTATTACCATACAATATATTTACAATTAATAAACTATATATCCATTACATTATATGTTTTGATAAATAAAATTTAGAAACATCGTTATATAATTACCATATTTTCATTTTTGATGCGAATAAATAATTACTACAAAAATAATAAAAATGTTTACAAACAGTGCATCATAGTATACTAAATGATTTGGTTTATATTACTTCGTGAAAACATAAACAAAAAAGTGTTTTGAAAATCAATGGTTTGCATGCTGTCAGGATTGAACCGGCGTCGCCCAATTGTAAAATAAATGAAAAGAAACCAACGCGCCTACCCACTGAGCTAGCGGCACCAGCGGAAACTCTCCGACTGATTTAAGTTGTTATGATAAATTGTACAACTCCTTCATATAGCGATATTGTAGTGATATTATGAGATTATACACGTTAATTTCTGTAGCTGGATACAATATATGTTTGCTATTTATGCTTATTGGTGTAGATTATCTCCAGTTGGTTGCATTCGATATAATTATTCTGAAAACGAGCCCAAGCTCGACGAAACCTAGTCGACTTGTAGGCCCATTCGCATTCGTTGTTTTGAATAAAATTCGATTCATAACTGCTTGTTCCTGTATGATGACTAGTGTTTGTATTACGTCGGAATATTGCCCAATAACTCATTCTTACGCTTGTTTCGACCCAAAAGCTATACTTGTAAACATGCTCTGAATGCATGGAAAGGGTCGGCCTGATGCGAGTTTGAGTCATAAGTGACGTCACATCTCGGCATCCTGAAAATATGCATATTCGAAAATGTCCGGATGCACAGCATAAAATGTGGAATTTCTAATTCAATGAATTTGTTGGGCTTGGTGGACATAGAAATAGATAGCAGGATGTAATATAACATGAATTCAAGCAATAGGTGTTTTTATTCCCTTTAATAACACATTGACACAACTGGTAGTGAAACAAATCCAATGGATCAGTATCTATATAAATGGCTCAAATGATACTCGTTTGTCACTGAAAAAATAACTAAAAAAACCTTCGAAAATCCCGCTGCATGTGTCTGCTTAAGGAACGAAATCAACTTTATAGAGCAAAATCGGGCTGTGAGCTCTTACAAATTTTATTGAGAGGGTCCAGTTGTGGGGACGTGGTTGACACTTGGCGTTGTTGTTTCAGGTGCAAGAATTTGTGCAGGAGAACATCTTCCTCTCCGGTGCGTTTGCGGGAGGATTCCTCATCGGCATGGCAACGTAACCACCAATCCGGTTGACCGTTGCAACACAGCAGTGGGCATGAGTCATGGCGATACGCTGGTGTTTGTTTTGTATAGACATTTAATAATCCAGTGACACTGGTCTGGTGAACGTCACCCTATGATGTGGGGCGGTGGTGTGGATTTGAAGAAGGCACATATCGACCGACACTTCGACCTCGCCCTGTGATGAAATGCCCCCTTACAACGTCTTTCCACAGTGTGTGCGCATCTGTAATACGCCTGTGTTTGAAGGCACTAAACGGGCGCCATGCCGAGGTATACAATTATACATACAGAATGGCTACTAATCTTGTCATTTCATTTGACGAAAAATATTAGATACGACAGCAGGTTTTGGTGCAACTAACCACCAGAAGGCATGCACGTCATTATTGTATAAATCTCAGAGATGTATAAGTCGGTCGAATGGAACGCACGACTGAAATGTCAATGTCATGTTAGTGCCACTTTGCTATATCTGTTGATATGGGCTTGTTTGGCTTTGTTGAAGGTCAACACATGCCATGCTAGTTATTACAAGAACATTTTCTATGTACAGTGAACATTTTACTTTCACTTGGCTCTCCTGTGTCTTCAAATATGGTATATGGTAGTAACGATTTAGGCAATGTAACCTACCACAACATCTGCAGTCTTTGTGCAGACTGAAATAAAGTGTAATAATAACAAACGTTTTCTTTCATTATCAATGTTGTTGCTATGTAATTAATTATATTAATATTGGATGCTATCTTTGGAATATTACAAATGCATTTTCTCCAGCGTGCCGAGGTGCACTCACCTCTTTCTATGATAACTTTGGAATATTACATGTGCATCTCCTCCAGCACGCCGAGGTGCACTCGCCTCTTTCTATGATAACTTTGGAATATTACAAGTGCATCTCCTCCCGCACGCCGAGGTGCATTTGCGGGAGGATTCCTCATCGGCATGGCAACGTAACCACCAATCCGGTTGACCGTTGCAACACAGCAGTGGGCATGAGTCATGGCGATACGCTGGTGTTTGTTTTGTATAGACATTTAATAATCCAGTGACACTGGTCTGGTGAACGTCGCCCTATGATGTGGGGCTGTGGTGTGGATTTGAAGAAGGCAAGTATCGACCAACACTTCGACCTCGCCCTGTGATGAAATGCCCCCTTACAACATCTTTCCACAGTGTGTGCGCCTCTTTCCATGTTAACTTTGGAATATTACAAGTGCATCTCCTCCAGCATGCCGAGGTGCACACGCCTCTTTCTATGTTAACTTTGGAATATTACAAGAGCATCTCCTCCAGCACGCCGAGGTGCACTCGCCTCTTTCTATGTTAACTTTGGAATATTACAAGTGCATCTCCTCCAGCACGCCGAGGTGCACTCGCCTCTTTCTATGTTAACTTTGGAATATTACAAGTGCATCTCCTCCAGCATGCCGAGGTGCACTCGCCTCTTTCTATGATAACTTTGGAATATTACAAGTGCATCTCCTCCCGCACGCCGAGGTGCACTCGCCTCTTTCTAGGATAAGTTTGGAATATTACAAGTGCATCTCCTCCAGCGCACCGAGGTGCACTCGCCTCTTTCCATGTTAACTTTGGAATATTACAAGTGCATCTCCTCCAGCTCGCCGAGGTGCACACGCCTCTTTCTATGTTAACTTTGGAATATTACAAGTGCATCTCCTCCAGCACGCCGAGGTGCACTCGCCTCTTTCTATGTTAACTTTGGAATATTACAATGCATCTCCTCCAGCACGCCGAGGTGCACTCGCCTCTTTCTATGTTAACTTTGGAATATTACAAGTGCATCTCCACCAGCGCACCGAGGTGCACTCGCCTCTTTCTATGTTAACTTTGGAATATTACAAGTGCATCTCCTCCAGCGCACTGAGGTGCACTCGCCTCTTTGTATGTTAACTTTGGAATATTACAACTGCATCTCCTCCAGCACGCTGAGGTGCACTCGCCTCTTTCTATGTTAACTTTGGAATAATACAAGTGCATCTCCACCAGCGCACCGAGGTACACTCGCCTTTTTCTATGTTCGTTCACTCCATCGGAACACTGACCTCTGGTCTATCCACTGGCGACATATTTTAGGAAACACCTGAAAACAACTAGGGAAAATAATGCATGGTTTAACGTGTCAGAAAGTCCTCAAAACAATTATCACATACGTAGGCCCCTCTGTTTCTCATTAACAATAAAAGGCAAAAACGTGATACACAGCAATGATTTATGCGTAAGATACTTTATGTTCTTAAGAAGGTGGTTTGACGAAAGTTTTTCACAATCTTTCTTAAATGTAATGGTAACGATTCATTAACACATTCCATTATTATAATTATTTGTCGTTTGATAGTCGGATGTTCTCTGTTACATGGTGAAGTCGAGGAATGCGAGTCATCAGATGTTCAGTTGAGCTAAATAGCGGGAGATCCTGTGTGTAGGTGGCGCCACCTGCCAAGTTGATTTCATCCAAATTATCCACGAGTCTGTTTCTACAGCCCGCAAGTGATTGTCACATCTTTGGCTTTACAAAGTTTATCTATATCAACAACCTGTTGGATTATATATTAGTCATAAGTAAATAAACTTAGTAGTGCCAAAAACATGAAAATCAACACAAATTGCATTCGATCAAATGCAATAAAACCGGGCATTTATTGTTTGAAAGTGGGAGGTTGGGAAAGTGTAGGTGAATGTTCAAAGACATCTGAGAGGCCGGAATTCTTCAGACCGTAAGGTACATATCACCAAACTGAGGAAAAGCCAACATACATTCGGAGTTGAACTTAAATTGTTTGCAATTTTTATAAATAAACAATTCACAACCAGTTTTAATAGTGCAATTCAGAATTATCCTGACAAAGTATTTCCCATGGTTTTTGACTGAACAGCATGATTTGAAACAAAAAAAACAAATTTTGATATCACCCATTTCAAAACTTGAATTTTGCAAGTGGATCAATTCGACCACCCATAACTTTGCAACAAACTGATTTACACAGGCGACACTGGTATCACATACTATAAAACTGAAATAATGTCCATTCACATGATTATCATATCTCCACAATGCCCAAATCGTCTGAACCGTCACAACATGCCACAAAAGATTAAACTGTATCAGGAGACTAGAACGGCGCGATATACACGTGTGACAAATGGCTGAACGGTATCTCGAGATGATATTACATATATTATTATATGACGGCGCGATTTACGACGAGTTCTCACTGGCACTGGGCGTCCGCATGATGTTGTCCATGCGTGGTGACGATCTTGATCCGCTGTGTGCGTTCTGCCTCTGCTGGGCCTGCATCATCATTTCGTTCGTGTGTCTCCGCGTGACAGGTGGCGGGGGGACCTGTTCGCCGTTGTGTGACAACTGAACGTACTGTGGCGCGGGGCGGTGCACGTGCTGTGGCACTGCACGCAGTCCCGGCATACGATATACGATGTCACTGAGGAACGTCGGCAGGTAGGACGCCAGTAGGTAGAACATGGCATCGACGCCAACCGTGTAGCGCGACTTGGGCCAGATGGAGAATAGTGCCTGCTCGTAGCATTCGGCAACATCATCTGAGCTCATAGACCCCGTCAGAGGCACCATCTTCGTGCCGAGATAGAGCACTGCACAACAAACATATAACAGTATAACTATAATAAAGGGCTTGTCAAGTAGAAGTGTATTAGTTCAAGACCCATCTGGCTGTCCTTAAGACTGGTAGAAGACTAGCCAAGACAGTAATTACAACTGATAAGACTGGAGGAATATAGAGGTCACGGTCAGCTAGATTAATTAATAGTTCCAAGTCTAGGGGCCCACATTAAAGATTATCATTGGCACAACTGGTAGTGAAACAAATTAAATGAACTGGTATTAATGAAATAAATGGGTCAATAGACACTGGTTCGCCATTGAAGAAAACTACTGGCCAAAAATGGACGTGATGGACGTGACTGGCTTCCACACAAGCACACTTTTTGATTAATTCAAGACTGATAAAAATATTTCTGACTAAAGGCCTGTAGAACAGTAAGGATATGTTCTTATATAGCGCAGTGGAGAGCGGTGGTTGAGCGGTAGAGTGCCTGGCTGTCGATCGAGAAGACAGTGGTTAAATTCCACCTGCCGCCGTTTTGAAAGTTAAGCAATTTCGTTCACCTCACGTTGCCTGTGTCTTTCGGAAGACACTTAACGCTGTTGGTCCCTTCTATCTGGTGTATATGCCAGAGTAAAAGCTCTCACACAGGGGGTAAATGTGTAACCTGTCATGGACTCACTGGTGGTCTTTATCTCTAACCTCTTGTATCTTGCTCCCATCGGCCAGAGTTGATCCGTGGTCGAGTGTATGAGAGACGCCATAAATCGTGATGTTGGAAGCAGTTTTGTGAAGTGGAAACGAATCGTTCACATCACAATTCCAAACTTAAATCGATTCATGAAACTTGTAACAGTTGTATAGTTACGACACTATATCCAAGCAAAAGTGTACTCTGGATAAGTCGAACCATAGTCCCATGGTAATACTTCTATCAGAAGTTCCATTTATCGTGCTTTTAGTGTCCTTTGCGTTATAGATAGGCCCGACATCAAGGAAAAAGATTGACTTAACTAAACGAAAATCGGCTTATGCGAGTTATCCGGAGTGCACTGTATACAAATATCTGCAATATGTTGTAAGATTGTTTAGTTACATTAGACGTCCGTCAATGACAATGTTTCGTACTTCAATTATCGCTTCATATGCTATGGATGCTTTGTGAAACCTGGCCCTGATTGTTGTCTCGTACACCCGCTTTTTTGTTTGGATCATTTTTGCGTGGAAGGGGGTGAAATTGCGGATCTACGTTAGCACCCATGTCTGCATAACTGCACACCCCCCAATTTTAGAAAATCTCAACCTAATTGCACATGGGTGATAATGTGGTCAGGTACGGTAACAGTTGTTTATTCATATAAAACTGTAACTCGGCTTCTGAATTGATGAGAATATATGACAAACCAGTATGAACTAGCGTATTGGTATGCATGTCGAACAAAACGATAATTCTACGCATCACGGCAGGGTCAAGGTCAAAGAAACTCCTAACATTTGCTGGTCCAACTTTGGGGGTGTGTCTTAATATGTCAGCCATTGGAACCGTGAGATTGCTGTAGTATCTCGGAGTTTGAAAATAAATTCTAAGTTGTACAATGTAAACAACTGATGTGGAACTGATAAATGTATTTGGAAACATATATTTGATATGCTCTCTTAGGTGTGAAGGCCCAAACAATTGCCTTTTCTTTTCCTTTAACATATACAATCATATTTTCTATCAGGGCAAATTATTGCAATGACGTCAACGTGCATTAATATCTGATCCACTCAACACACGACTCCACTGGTCTGATTAATTCCCCTGCTGTACGTGGTGGTAATCAAACCACCACCATTCCAACTCAACTGGGAAACATATGTAGATTACAATTAATTTACACTGTTTATTATTCAAGTTTGTTTTCCATTTCACAAAAGTAGGAGAAATTTTTTGGTGATTTGATATGTTGTGTTTTACCATGTTGAAGAAAATAGGGAAAAACTGTGGCAGTCTAATTTCCCTGTGGTACATAATGACAACCAAACTACCCTCTACGTAATAATTAATGTATTTTGGGACTTTGTTAAGTTACGCTATCACCCCTAAGCATCACCCCCATAAACCAATTGTACTTTGTTACTTGCCGATTATCACAAAAAAACTACTGAAATAGAGTAACCAAGCCCTTTCTTTGAATGGATTCATGATCCGGTTTCTTGTTTTTTATAATTATACATATTTACCTCTCAAGAAACTTGTTTTTTCATTTTTTGGTATATATTTTCAACCACTTTGCACGGTCTTCATCAGCAGAACTGAATCATCAATAATAATTATTATTATTTTGGGTCATTGAAAATCTTGAGTCCCCTCACCACAGATTGGTGGAAGATAGTGACCGGTGCTTTGAACCAATACGAAACACTACTGGTTTTGGTCTTTCCAAATTTACGAGACCAGTAATTGGTGGTATTGTGAAAAAATAACTGTCCTGATTAAAATAATAGTTGAGTTAAAGGGAAAGAAAAGGCAATGATGTTACATCATTCCGCTGATGAAGACTGCGTGAAGTGGTTGAAATATACAACAAAATCAAAAACAAGTTTCTTAAGAGGTAAATATGTCTAATTAGTAACAAAGTAGTCTTTCTTCGTTACATGACACCGCTGACCTTTGCTGATGACACCACTGACCTTGACGGAAGTATTCTTCCCCATATTCATGTTTCATGTCCTCAGGCAGGTCCTCCCAGGCAGCCAGTGTACCGTTGCTCATGCGCTGGATGTCATATATTGATGTCACCTTGTTTCCAGATTCCACCAGTGACACCGTCACACCAAATACGTACAGCTCTCGCCTAAACGAATATGAATACATGTTGTTCAGGTAAAACCCACAAACAATCAGTACATGTAACAAAAGTGGTGTATTTTATTTTATATTGATCATCTTTTTTGACGTATAAAAGACGTCATA
This sequence comes from Escarpia spicata, assembly GCA_963995525.1. Lineage (NCBI taxonomy): Eukaryota > Metazoa > Annelida > Polychaeta > Sabellida > Siboglinidae > Escarpia > Escarpia spicata. The sequence goes on from OZ023207.1 coordinate 45,464,355, forward strand.
TTTAGGTTGACATTGAAAGTCTAAATTACATCTCATTTTTATGTAAATATGCATCTTTTAGGTGTCATAAAAAGACATCTAATAGGCATTGTTTTATATCATATTGAGACGTCGCCTGCATGACCAAAAAATTACAGCTAAAAGACATCTAATAGACGCTGTGTGCCCACTGGGTAATAGGTATAAAAACCCATAGTTTTTAAAAGTAAATAAGTTAGAAATATAAATAGAAACAATAGAAGTAAAATAAGGTAATGAGATAAAAAGTTATAAGTTATAAGAAATAATCAAATGAATATGAAAGACATGATATAAAGTCATCATTTTACAATATACTGTGATTCCACCCAGCTAGTCCACATGGAGCCATTAACGATGTCCGTACAATTGTACATACATTTTGTCATGTTATTGTCAATGTTCAGAATACGTTTTCTAAGACCACAGAACAATACTGTTGAAGACACCCCGAGAAAGTCGAAAACCCACACGGTATTCAGATAGGTAACTGTACTTACTAATCTAAATTAATCTAACTGCATCCGGAAGCAATTTACATGCTGAAATCTGATAACATTTTATGTTCTTGTTGTTTCCAGCACTTGGGAATGTTCTATTAACTGACTAGCCTGTACATGTATAGTGGTTAGAATGTTATGGTCTTATAAGGTCTTATTCAACTAGTCAGCCTTTATTACATTATCGCCAAGTTGACCTTTCTATGCTGGCACTGAGGGTGGTCACTGCCAGGGTGCATGCCATTCTCAGTGGTTCTTTTATGTCCCGAGTTGAGACAGGACTGACATTAACGTCATCTCCGAGTCACGAGCGATATACAGTCCCCAATGTTGAGAGCCAGGTTTTTACACTAAACACCGGTCCAGGTTTCGAACTCAGAGTGCTGGCATGCCCGGTGGTTGTGCTAACCACTACCCTATCTGCATACACCAGGTAAAAATGCAGTAATGTAGCACTATGTCTAGACCCAAACAGGACAAAGGTGGACCTGGAATTTCTGAACAGTCTTCAGGATAGTGAATTTTTATGCAAACAATTTCTTTTTGACATATCCGATACATGGTTTTACCCTGTAGTTATAGACATGAAAGACATTACGAACTATCTCACAGGTATGATGACGTCATACGTCACATGTATGATGACGTCATACGTCACATGTATGATGATGTCATACGTCACATGTATGATGATGTCATACGTCACATGTATGATGACGTCATATCTCACATGTATGATGATGTCATACGTCACATGTACTGAAGAAGTTGGTGCGATACACTGACGAACGACTCTACTACTAGGTAGAATCACGTATAGGATATGTCCAAAAAAAATTGTTTGCATAAAGGTGGACGTTGTGAAAGATGTGGTTCATGGCTGCAAGATTCCATTAGACAGCAAGAACTGAACTTACTTTGAAGCAATTGTTGAAAGATGCGACGTTTCGACCCATCTACAGCAGATCTTGTTCACGCATTGATGTCATGTGACATGTTGCGTAATCATCAGAATCTGAGCCACGTCACGACATCAGTGCATAAACCAGATCCGTTGTAGACAAGTCGAAACATCGCATATTTCAACAATTGCTTCAACATACGTTTATTCTTGCTGTTTAAGGTGGACGTTGTATACTCACCGCAGCACATCTGCGTAAGCCTCGACTGCGAACTTAGACATGCTGTAGGCACCGGTGAAGGGGTTGGCGAACCGACCGTGGATGCTGCCATTGAGCACGATGCGACCCTGAGTCTTCTTTACCAGCTGAAGGAAGCGACTCGTCACCTGTCAACATAATCTAGGTCACATGGGATGTTCACAGCATAGCCTCTGTCACATTGAATGGTCACAGCACAGCCGCTGTCACATGGGATGGTCATAACATAGCCTCTGTCACACAGGAAGAATACAGTATAGCCTCTCTCACATGAGACAGAAATAACATAGCCTCTGCGACGTGGGACAGTCACAACATGGCTTCTGTCATATGGGACGGTCACAACATAGCCTCTGTCATATGGGACTTTCACAACAACATGGCCTCTGTCATATGAGATGGTCACAACATGGCCTCGGTCACATGGGATGGTCACAACATGGTTTGTTCACATGGGATGGTTATAACATGGCCTTGGTTACACAGGACGGAAACTGTATAGCCTCTGTCACACCATGTGATAATAGCATAGCTTGTACATGTCAAACAGGATGGAAACAACACCGTCTCACACAGGACGGAAATAACATAGCCTCTGTCACACAGGACGAAGACAAGATAGCCTTTGTTACACAGGACGAAAACAGCATAGCCTCTCTCACTTGGGATATGGTCACAACATGGCCTCTGTGACATGGGATGGTCACAACATGACCTCCATCACACAGGATGAAAATAACATAGCCTCTGTCACACAGGACGGAAACAACATAGCTAGACTGTCATATGGGATGAAACAACACAGCCTCAGTCACATGGGATGGTCACAACATTGCCTAAGTCACACAGGATGAAAACAACACAGCCTCAGTCACATGGGATGGTCACAACATTGCCTAGGTCACACAGGTTGGAAACAGCATAGCCTCAGTCACATGAGATGGTCACAACATCGCCTCAGTCACATAGGACGGAAACTACACTGCATCTGTCTCATAGGATGGAAATAACAGTAGGATAATAGTACAGCCTGTGTCACACAGGAGGGAAACAGCATAGCTTCTGTCACACAGTAGAGTTACAGTGTAACCTCTGTCACACAGGAGAAGAACAACATAGTCTCTGTCACACAGGAGAATAACAACATAGTCTCTGTCACACAAGAGAATAACAACATATATAACTGTCCCACAAGAGAATAACAACATATAGTATCTGTCACACAAGAGAATAACAGCATAGTCCCTGTGACACAGGAGAATAAGAGCAGAGTCTCTGTCACACAGGAGAATAACAACATAGTCCCTGTGACACAGGAGAATAACAGCATGATTCCTGTCACACAGGATAATAGCATCATAGTCCCTGTGACACAGGAGGGAAACAGCATAGTCTCTGTCACACAGGAGAATAACAGCATAGATTCTGTCATACAGGATTAATACAACAAACAACCTATGTCACAACTGTTTAACAAAAGGCATAGTCTATGTCACATAGGAGTTGTACAACACACCCGCTGTTACACAACCGTGGGAAAATAAAGAACACATTTACAAAGTGGGGAAGGCCATGGCCAAACCCCCTACCGTAAAAAAACCCGGATGAAGCGCTTCATAAAAATGTTTTTATTATTTAGTTTTAATAATGGTTTATACATTTCATTTGGTCTAGGAACATACCTTTGCCATGCCGATTACGTTGACAGAGAAGATTCTGTAAAAGTCACGGTCTAGCAGCCAAGGTAGTGGCCCCATCTTTCCAGGAACTTCAGCGTTGTTCACTATTCCCCACAGACCTGTACACCATTCCAATGTCACCTCTCTGACATTCTATTTTCAACTACCTTATTACTGTTTATCGATCTTATTTATTATTATTGTAATATTGGTGGTATTAGCATTTTCTCCATTTCACATATTTAAACATATTTTTTACGAATGTAGTTAACATGTAAATATTTTACCTACATAATTTATAATGTGGATATTTTGCATAGTTTTCTTAACTTTATACAGCGTATATATATATATTTTTTTTCATAATTTATAACTACAAAGTTTTACTTAAATTAATTTGAAGCTATTTAGAATTTGATACAACGCAACATAATAGAAACAGTTACCAGTAGAACTCCAAACATTATCCTTAATAAAGTTTATACACAGAGTTCACCTGGTTTCATCACTTTATCAAAAACTACTTAATTATGAATTATAAATCCCATTGCACTATCATTAATTGTTATGTATGTAACACCTAACAGTACACAGTATGTTATGCAATTATGTATTAATTTTGTATTTTTGTACTTATTTACTAACATTGAATTATGATTAATATTTATTACTATTATTCGATTTATTTTTATTAAAAGGGAGCTCCCATGTTAGCAACATGTTATGTCTTAATGGGAGTCTCCTTGACCTTCACATTTATGTAAATTATTTCATTTTTTACACTTGTACACGTATATATGGTCAAAATTAATTTGTCTGTCTGTCAAAAGCTTTTAATGCGCGAACGGTTCACACATGGAAGCTATTCATGTCAATCACAGCCACTATTGACCAATTTAGGTTTTTTCAATTACAAAGCAGTATCATTCGAGCTATTTATTTAATCAATACCAGCTGATCTATTCAATTTGTTTCACTACCAGTTGTGCCAATGGTAATCATAAATCCAGGCCCCTAGACTTGCAACTATTAAGTTAATCTAGTGGCCAGCTTGCCCCCTCTAAATTCCACCCGTCTTATCAGTTGTAATTACCAGTCTTGGCCAGTCATCGGCCAATCTTGAAGATGGGCAGACGGGTCTCTGCTATGCTCCTGCTCTCAGAATGTCATTTTTAAAACAATACGTACCAGTGGCATAAACAGGATTTTAGAAATTGGAGGCAAAAGGGGGCCACAGAAGCTGTCAGCTTAGTTTCCAGCTAAGTTTCCAGCTAATCAGCTGTGCAGCTGGTTGTATGGAAAATATGTTAAAAATATAAAATTAAGGGGAGCCACCCACAACTGTCAGGTACATACAGCTGGTGTGGGTGCATGTGTTCGTTCATGCAAAACTTAAAGTTTATAATCCAGGAATAGTTTTTGAGATGTGCTCCATTGGTGATATGTACCAACACCAAATTATGAAAATTTTATATATACCGTGGTACTTCTATGACCAGAATTTTGTTGTTAATATAGTGTGTTGTTAATAGATTTTAAATTGACAAATGCCTCATTAAAATAATTACACACATTGCATTTTAATAAAGAACTCATTATGGATCCTTTCAGAGTTTGTAGACGAATTTACTTGTGAAGGTTTGCCACCCAAGATGCAAAGCATCCAAGAAAAAAAACAATTAGCAAAAATATATATATACATACACAAATACACACACACAGATACACACACACAGATACACACACACACACACACACACACACACACACACACACACACACACACACACACACACACACACACACACACACGTGCACGCACGCACACACACACACACACACACACACACACATATGCTAGCTCAAATAGCATTCTCGATTATGCATAGAAAACGTAGATACTTTGAACTCTCTCGAAGAGAATGTTTCCAAAAAAGTAGTTCCACCCACCAGCACCAGGTGGCAGATTGTCAATGACGACCTGGTAGGCGGAGTCAATGCTGCCCTGGGCTGTGATGTCGAGGAGAATTGGTACAAGTCGACGTGTGGCCATGTTCTGTAGTGACGTCATCGCTTCATCTGTGCGACAACCGGCAAAAACATGACACCCTAGGGCATCCAATCGCAGGGCAGCAAGTCGACCAATACCACCATCACAGCCTGCGAACACAGTGTGTAAAATATGTTATTGTGTGCCATGTCAGCAAAAAAATCACCTAGAATTGAATATAGCTGTCTACGCAGATTTTCATGATTTTGTGTCTTTATTGATGTAAATTATACATGTATATAAGTTTTGTTCAGTTATTTCTAAGATAGTAGGTAAGGTTAATCATACAGGTGTTGTACTTATGGTCTTATTAGTTGGTTCAAACCTACCACCCCACCAATACATGCTTTGGGGTTTGCGATCCAAAATGGTATTTTGTAGTATATATGATATAAAATTAAACAAATTAGGAATATTAACAATAAAATATTATGTTTTCGTGAAAATGTTCCACAACACCAGTGCACCCCTTGTTTTTTCAGGCAAAATTTTGAATGTAATCGCAGAAATTTGTCAACATCGCTCACAGGGGGCATATAGATGTTAAAAATTATTGGCCCCCAAAGTAGTTACTGGCCCTAATTTTGTTGGAACATGCGTCATTAGTAATGGTTTCGCAAGAACTCCGCATGGCGTTGATAATAAAATAAGATGGTGACTACAACAAAAACAATATAATATTCTTTTTGCTACAGTTTCAAGTAAGAAAGCAGGGTTTGATACATATTTTGTTTAACTGTAGTGCAGAGGGCGATAGTAGAATTTTTTTTAAACAACAGTTGCCAATTTGATAGAAACCAGTGGCCCATCAGGCCAGTAAAATATGAAAACTGGTGGCTTGAACTGGCCCAGCAGCTTCACAAAATGCGCCAGGTCAGCAGCAGGCCCTTAGCCAGATATAAATTTACCCCAGTCTTGAATTAGATAAAACTGTGCCTTTTTAACCATTTAATTAATACATACAGATCCATTTGATTGGTTTCACTACCAGTTGTGCTAATGGTAGTCATGATGTAGACTTGGAACTATTAGTTAATCAACTGGCCGGCTGGCCCCCTCTAAATTCCACCAGTCTTATCAGTTGTACTTACTTGTCTTGCTCAGTCTTCTGCCAGTCTTGTAGATGGGCAGACAGGTCTCTGGCTAAGTACATGGCCGGTGGGCCAGCATCAATGTCGAGGCCAATTAAGTTTTTTCAAAGACAAACCAGTGTAATTTGAGCCATTTATTTAATTAATACAAATACAGATCCATTTGATTGGTTTCACTACCAGTTGTGCCAGTGACAGTCATTATGTGGGCCCGTATACTTGGAACTATTAAAGGAAATAAGGCATTAGCTAAAATCCTTTTTCCATGTGTACACAAAGTTTAACCTTCTATGTAACATTTGACAACATTAAAAAAATACAGAAAAATACATTTGTAGCATAAAGTTGATTTTAAACCCTTCTGTGTAGCGATTCCTGTGGAAAATTAAAATTTAATGAGCTAGGCGATCACGTGGTATCGGGACGTCACTTATGACCCACACTCGCAGCAGGCTGAGCCTTTCAATGCATTCAGAGCATGTTTACAAGTATAGCTTTTGGGTCGAAACGAGCATCAGAATGAGTTATTGTGCAATATTCCAATGAAATACAAACACTAGTCATCATAGAGGAACAAGCAGTTATCTTACAGTTCCACATGAATCCAATTTTATTCAAAACAATGAATGTGAATGGGCCTACAAGTTGACTAGGTTTCGCTGAGCTTTGTTTTCAGATATATAATTACAATATATTACCATACAATATATATATACAATTAATAAATTATAATACATTATATTTGTTTGGATAAATAACATTTAGAAACATTGTTATATAATTCCCATATTTTCATTTTTTGTGGCGAATAAATAATTACTACACAAATTTAAAAAAATACTTACAAACAGTGCATCATAGTATAAAAATGATTTGGTTTATATTACTTCGTGAAAACATAAACCAACAAAATTGTAAAAAAATTAATGGTTTGGTGTGGATATTGAACAGGCATCACCCGTTAGCTAAATAAATGCCAAGGAACCAAAACCTTTACTAACTGAGCTAGCAGGACCGACAGAAATTCACTGACTGATTTAAGTTGTTATGATAAATTGTACAACGCCTCCTTCATATATTGATATTCTAGTGATATTATGAGATTATACACGTTACTTTCTGTATGCTGGATACGATATATGTTTGCTGTGTATGTATATTGGTGTACACTATCTCCCGTTGGTTGCATTCGATATAATTATTCTGAAAACGAGCCCAAGCTCGGCAATACTTAGTCGACTTGGAGGCCCATTCGCATTCATTGTTTTGAATAAAATTGAATTCATGTGGAACAGTAAGATAACTTCTTGTTCCTCTATGATGACTAGAGTTTGTATTTCAGCGGAATATTGCACAATAACTAATTCTGACGCTCGTTTCGACCCAAAAGCTATACTTGCAAACATGCTCTGAATGCATGGAAAGGGTTGGCCTGATGCAAGTGTGGGTCATAAGTGACGTCACATCTCGGCATCCCGAAAAGCGCGCCAAAAATATGCATATTCGAAAATGTCCGGATGCACAGCATTAAATGTGGAATTTCTAATTCATTGATTTTTTTTTTGTTGGCTTGGTGGACATGGAAATAGATAGCAGGATGTAATATAACATGAATTCAAGCCATAGATGTTTTTATTCCCTTTAATCAACTGGCTGGCCAGCCCCTCTAAATTCCCATATTCAAGAGATCTTAAAACCGTGCTGGCCATCTTTGCAACCTCCATATGACACAATCATCAGTATATTGATGTTGGCTGTAAAAAGGAAAAAGCACATGGCCGGCGGGCCACTGTTAATATTGAGGCCTGATATAGAGACAAGTGAAGTATGTCACACCTACCTGTGATCAAGACATATTTGTCATCAATGCCATTAATGTAGTGTTGCTGCAGCTTCCAGACAAAGATCTGTAGGATGACAACGATAACTGTCACGTTCACAACCAGTCCAATAACATCATTACCCCCACTTGAGGTCGAACCCTGGGTCATCCTCGACAAGGTCATGATGTCAGCAGGGTATGACCCTGGGGGGTGCATGGCGGTCTGTGCCTGGGTTGCATGAGGTTGGGCGAAGTCAGCCGGTGCCTTCGACATTTTACTGCGTGTTTGTAGTCACTATGTCCACAGTCCCCGGGGTGCCGCAGCTATATAGCTGTTGTTGTTGTAGTTGTTGTTGCATCAACTGTTGCTGTTGTTGTTAATGCCAATGATGGCGGTGACTCAATAGCACCTGCTGTCATAACTGCTGTCGCTGATGTTTGTTCTACCACCAGACGGCACCGGTGCTCTATGAAAATAATACAGTTTTTAAGGTGTAATATTATGTTGCATTAGTTTTTTAAATGCTGACAAATTACAAAAATCTTACCAAATATTTCTGAATCTCAACCACAGCTTCGACTTCGAGGGGATAATTAATTAGTGGGTTTCTAAAGAAAAAATTATTATTAGACTTATTTCCAAAACAACAACAACATCATAACTATTGTTAATGATATTTCAGAATAATACATACATGTAACAGGCTTTGAGATCTGTAAAGTGGTCACTCAGATTTTGGCTTTTTTGCAGGACTTTACAATGACTCAAAGACACTTTTTTTTGTAATATAGAAGTATATTGTACATTTATTTAATTGACACAGGTACTAACTAAGTCTACTAAGCCAGAGGCAGAGAGACTGAAAATCAGTCTGACTCATGTTATAAATTACACTAGAGTTCCTTAGAAGTCCATGCACCTAGGCTATACACACTTTGCAATGATATATATTGCACATTCCTAAATTTCCTATTCTAAAATGTTTCCACCGTGAAAATGTGTATTCACCATCATTGAAAATATATCAACCAAACTACTTAAACGATTGTCAATATATGAATGTAAAAATTACATAAATTAAAAAAATGGGCCAAATGGCCCTGAAGTCCGTTGTATTTAGTATCCGTTATTTATATCCAGCTTCATTTCAGAGTTCAGAAGAGTTTTCCAGACTGTTCTTTGCTGATTTATTTGTGCTGTCTTTATCTATGACTATGGCTATGCATCCAGTTTCAGGCTTCTCTGTGAATCCCCCCTGGTTCTGATTAATAATATTGATACGTTGCTGAACGATTTCAAAAATTGTTGGTGACAACTGCATACTATGCTTGTGTAAGGCAGAAACCGAGTGGTCCAGTATACACCCTTGGCTTAGCCTTAGCCGTGAGGCGACAATGTATCACCTCAGGCTCAGAACGATGATGCACACGGCTTGGCGAGCGACATACTCGAGGCAATGCTCCGGTCTTCTTAAGGGGTCAGCACACTGTTGGACTTCCTGCTTGATTACAGACGAAACAAAGTGCAGTATATTTTTGAGAAATGACTTTTTATAATATTCACTTGCTCTGACATAAGTGCACTTGAGTAGTCAGATTTCTAGATGTGATTGTTGAAGCTGTTGACAGTAAAATGGTGTCTTTTTAGCTGATTTTACTAAGCGGAAGGGTATCTGGCAGCAATTTGGCTAGTTGACACTTTAGCTGGATTACTGCCTGCATCCAGTTGTAAATATTGACGGGTGTCATACATACAGGCATTTTGCAAGAGCTAGAGATATGATATTTTGACTAAACTCGACCAGCATGTCAATGAGATGATAATAACAGCAGGTGAGAAGTTTAAGAAACTTTATAGGTCACTTTTTCTTATAATCACACAAAACATTAACATGGTCGCCAATGGGAAACCTGACAGTGTGCTGACCCCTTAAGTTAAGCCTTTTGCGTACCGCCCAACTGAAGGAAGGAAGGAAGACGGAGGGGACGACAACTTTATATCGAGTCAACTTAGTCTTACGTGACTGACTGACAGTGACTGTGCAGTGTGTCTTCTCGTCGCAACTTGTCAAGTCAAGATAACTTTGTCAGATCTATAGCAAAACAATAAGTTATATTCCAGACATATATGCCGCATATTTATGTAAGTCTACTAAGCATTTCAGCCAGATGGTTACTCACGCGACTTTGTCGGTAAACAAGTCCATTTGGTATTACATCGTTCGCAGATAAGGGACCATCGAACAGCAGACGACAACGCAGGGCGCTGCCATATTTACACACGTAACTTCGTTTGTTAGCCTTGATTATTTAGACTCCGTGGTGTGGCGCCACCGTACTTACGTCGCCGCCACGAAACTCGTTCAAGATAAAAGATATGTATTCACAGACTACATTCAGTTACAACTGTTTTGGTTGTGGTGACATGCATGCACATTATGATAAAAACATAATACATACTTACATATGTAAACAATATAATAAATTACGTATATAAAAGTAAGTGAACAGGTAAACTGGATGGAAATATAATCGTTGATATAATACTGAAGAATAATGGTGGAATTGTGGTATATCAGCACCCAGGGGGGGAGCATTTTGTTGATGTTAATTAGACCCCAAAGTGATGATGCCACAATACTTAAAAAAATTATGACAATGTGGTATGATATACAATTTAAAACGAACATATTTACAATATACAAGATAGGCATTAATACCCGATACTTATTGTTTACCGATGATAAAATTATACAAAATACATTGATTTTTGAAACTGGCAACAGTTTTTAATTTTTTACTTTAAATGGTTGATTGTTCCACAATGATGTGCCAGTATATTTTTGAGACTTTTGGTGACTACGGGTTTGGAAGATATTATTGGATGATTTAGATCTTGTACTGTGACTGTGATGTCGTAGTATTACGCGCTTTAATAGAACCTCATTATACTAGAGGTCAGAGTTCAGATGTTCACGTGTTAAGGCTTTGATTAAACATTCATTCCTTCTAACGTGTCTTATAGTAAACTGTCATGTAATAGCTATTATCAGTACATCCAAGCAACACAAAACATGGTGACAGCGGCGGGATAAAACTAAGGGCGGCGGTAACGTATTGACACTGAAATCGTGAACTTTGAATCAACTGATGAGTGAAAAATGTGTCTTTATTCGCCGTGCCTGAAATTTGTTCAAAAGAATCACGCGCAACATGAATGACGTCACCCGACAGCCGCGTCTGGGTCAAAGGTCACGTCACATGCAATTTGACAGCTACGTGTAAACAACAGAGACATTCAGTCTTCTGTAATTTTTACCGGGGCTCATAAAAGCAGCCTGGCTGGTAGTTTTAAGCTACACAATTTATAAGACACACAGCTAACACGCTACTAGTAGGCGCGAATTGGCTAACAACAACAGCGAACATGGATCACGTACCAAGAATGGATTGGTCAGTGGAAAATCAAGCAGAAACATTCAAGTTATTTAAACAACGAATGGAATTATACTTCAAAGCAAAGCGAATTGAGGAAGGAGAACAAGTAGTACACATTCTACTACAAGTCGGCGATGAAGGACTACGCCGATACAACTCTTGGAGCCTCACAGAAGAGGACAGGAAAGATCCTACCAAGATATTCGCCAAATTCGTTGAACAACTTGAGTCTTGTGAAAACTATCGCATCAGCCGGTTACGACTTATGGACTACCGTCAAAGGCCAGAAGAAAACTTAGGTTGTTTCATAAACAGATGCTAGCTAGTAGCTGCTAGCTCTGAAATGCGAGTTTCAAGATAACGAATTGAATGAGCGACTCATTGAACTGATCATAGCTGGTACGCCAATTCCTGATTACCAGAAGGAATTGCTTGGAAAAAACTGGACGAAGCAATTCAGTTGGGACGAGCGTATGAAGCGAGTGCCTCCCACGTCCAGCAGATTCGTGACATGGGAACAGTGGCGACAACTGCGGTGCATAGCTTCAGACGTGGTGAAAACTCATCCACCAGATGTCGCAACTGTGGTCAACAACACCCATTCAAACCGCGTGAAAGTTGTCCAGCGTATGGAGTCGAGTGCAGAGCATGCGGCAGAATGAACCACTGGGCGAAATATTGTCTGACTAAGAAAAAACAGCATGCCAACAACATCACGCCACATCAGCACGGACGTTCGAAATCCAGGAACAGGAACGAGCATCGGCAACGAAAACATTCGTATGCAAACGAAAAGACAATTCATCAAATGCGTTCCAATGCACAGAACACTGACACACTTGAACAGTCATTTGATACACTCAGTTTTCATGACGTGAAAGTGTCAGCAATGTGTCTCGGGCAAAATAATCGCGATGAAGCCTATGTATAGGTGCAAATTAAACTGACCAATCGTCCTGGCATCCACAATTTGAGCCTGAAAGTGGACACAGGCGCACAAGGCAATACACTTCTACTGCGAACATTTCGACGCATGTATCCGGACAAGTTAAATGCTGAGGGATTCCCCGTTGATAACATCGTCGCAGCAGCAAGAGGCGCACGATTGACGGCGTACAATGGCACGTCCATCACATGCCATGGCGTGATTAACATTTCATGCAGCTACCGCAAGTCGGCATGGGGTGACACTCGGTTCTACATCGTTGATGTAACCGGCCCTGCAGTGATTGGTCTTCAGTCGTGTGAAAAGTTGAAGCTGGTGACTCTACATTGCACCATCAAGACGCACTCCTCAACAGAAGATAGACCTGCTACGGGACAATCAGCTGTTACGAGCACAGCCTCTATAAACAGCGTTGATGACTTCACTAGAGTGTATCCAGAACAGTTTGACAGAATCGGCTGTTTTCCTGGTGAAGTGAAGTTGGTGGTGGATCCCGCAGTTCCTCCTCGCGTAAATCCTCCAAGAAAGAAACCAATTGCGCTAAAAGATGCTATCAAAAGCAGTCTTGACTCCATGGTGGAAAATTACGTCATACGCAAAGTGCACGAGAATGAGCCAACAGAGTGGGTCTCAAGCCTGGCATATGCAAAGAAGAAAGATGGGAGCCTAAGAATATGTTTGGACCCCAAGTTCTTGAATCAGGCACTGAAGAGACCGCACCACAAAACTCCTACGTTGGAAGAACGTAATCACATGTTCACAGGAGCAAGATATTTCTCCAAACTTGACGCCAAAGCCGGATACTGGGGTGTCCAGCTTCACAAGGACTCTCAACTCCTCACTACGTTTCAATCTCCTTACGGTCGATATGCCTTCAAGCGACTTCCATTCGGCTTGTCTGCATCACAAGACATCTTTCAATCCAGGATGGACATGATTCTCGAGCAGTGTGATGGAGCAGAAGGAATCGCTGACGACGTGGTGGTTTACGGTGCCACAGAAGATGAACATGACAGAAATCTTCATCAACTCATGAACATTGCGTCGAGGAACGGGCTTGTCTTCAATTTCAGCAAGTGCCTGATCAAGGAGAGCAGTGTCAGTTTCTTTGGCCTCATCTACGGCATTGATGGCATCAAACTTGATCCGGACAGGATCCGCGATTTGCAAGACATACCACCATCTCGAGACAAGAAAGAGCTTCAGCAGTTTCTTGGACTCATGACCTTCTTGAGCCCATTCATACCGAACTTGTCTGACAAGGCTTCAATGCTTCGAGATCTACTGAAAGAAGATAGCATGTTCATGTGGGAACCGCACCATCAAAGTTGCTTCGATGGTATGAAACATCTTGTCACCTCAAGGTCAAGTCTTCAATACTTCAACGTGTCCAAAACGCCCATACTTCAGACAGACGCTAGTCTCCGTGGACTTGGCGCAGCGTTACTTCAAGAGAACGTGTCTGGTGTAATACAACCGGTGGCATACGCATCGAAGAGTCTACCAAGCGCAGAGAAACGATATGCCTGCATTGAGCGAGAGTTGCTAGCCATTGTTTTTGGCACACAACGGTTCCACACGTACCTATACGGACGCAAGTTCAAGGTCGTCACGGACCACAAGCCTCTCGTTGCGATCATCCAGAAAGGTCTTGTCAACTCTCCACCGCGACTACAAAGAATGCTCCTCAAACTGCAAGGGTATGACATGGAAGTTGAATACCAACCAGGAAAGGACATTGTCCTTGCGGACACCCTCTCGCGTCTTCCAAGTACGCACAACACAGAAACGATCGACCTTGACGTTCGTGTTGACTTCGTCCGATTCTCTGATGAACGCATCCAAGAGCTGAGAAACAAGACGAAGGCTGATCCAGTTCTCCAAGCACTCTCAGAAACGATCGTGACTGGATGGCCCGAAGCAATAAAGTTGCCAGCTAGCATCCGTTCATACTGGTCGTTCCGCGATGAACTCTCCGTGGAAGATGGTATCCTACTGAAAGGAACACGAGTCGTCATTCCTGAGAGCATGCAGACATTCATACTGGAGAAACTACACTACGGTCACCTCGGTGTAGAGAAGACGAGACTCATGGCAAAAGACTCTGAGTATTGGATCAACATCAATCGTGACATTGAGACTACAGTCAAGTCGTGTGACATCTGTCAAGAACAACAACCAGCGCAGCAGCACGAGACGCTACAGCCGCACTGATACAAAGAGGAAATGCGTCCCTACGTTACTTGGGGTAAGAGGCGCCTTTTAGCTGTCACGTGGTTAGTAGGCAGACAGTAGACAACAAAAGTTACTTAGACAGATGTCACGCAATCGATCGTCATAGAACATCATGTCACGGACGCGAGTGGTCGTAGGAGTATCGGTAGTAGGAACGATCGGAGTGTACCTGTACGTCTTATACGTCTTCTTGTACGTTCCCCTTCGCTCTTCGTGCGGTGGATCTAACGTCACAGAGAACGCGACCGCCTACTACTATTAGAAGACGCGACGATCATGGATACGCGAAGGAAACACCCCTTCACCTGTATAGTCGCGGGTCCGACGGGATGCGGTAAGAGTACCTTCGTGACGCGCATTCTACGTCACGCCACAACGATGATAGATCCGCCTCCGGAGAAGATCACGTGGTGTTATGGGGTGTGGCAGAACGCCTACGCATCCATAGACAACGACTTGATACGGTTCGAGGAAGGGTTGCCGAACGGCGCGTTCGACGCATCGACGCGAAACCTCGTGGTCATAGACGACCTGATGGCGGAAACGGATGAACGGGTCACGACCTTGTTCACGAAAAAGAGTCATCATTACAACACCTCCGTGCTCTATCTCGTGCAGAACCTGTTTCCGAAAAACTAGGAGAGTCGCACGATCAGTCTGAACGCGCAATACATGGTGGTCTTCAAGAATCCTCGCGACGCGTCGCAGATAGGTCACTTGGCTCGACAGATGTATCCGGGACGCCTGAAGTTTGTACAGGAAGCGTTCAAAGACGCCACGTCATTACCGTACGGTTATCTCCTGATCGATCTGAAACAGGACACACCCGAAGACATGCGTCTGCGCTCGGCCATCTTTCCGAACGACGGTGTTCAGTACGTGTACCAGCCCAAAGAATAAGACGACTGCGCATGCACATCGTCTCTTCAGTCGCAGGATGTCCGAGCTCGTGAAGAGACATATCCTCTGCATACAGGCTCTCAACAGATACAAGAGCCATCATCAGCAACGCCGAAGCTGATCTCTTGTGTGCATTGGCCGAGTGCGCCTACAACATATTGAAGAAGAACATTCCCTTGAATCCCGTACACAGACGACGTTTGAGTAAGTACAAAACAAAACTGCGCGAGTTGGCAGAGAGAGGCGCGTCGGCGGTTAGGAGACGTCCCATCTTGCTGCAGGGCTTGGGACGGAGAAACGTACCGGTCGGGAGACGTCTTCGTCGTCGAGGTAATAACAATAACCAGGACGGAGAGGGCCTGACCGGTGGTTTCCTGTCGGCTTTCCTAGCACCGTTGGTCAGTTCGGTCTTTCTACCCTTGCTCAAAGAGGTGCTACTCAAGTAGACGATGGAACACGAACGGATACCCTAGCACGGAAGGTACACGACCTCGATAACGAGATGAAAGTCATACTCGACAGACATGATCTTACCGATGGAGACAAGGTCGTCATGTATAATCAAGTGTTGCAACGCTACAGCGCGTTGTCCGATCGTCGCATGCGAGAACCGGTGCGCGTGATGAACGTGGAGACGCCACCACCTTCATTGCCAGTAGCCACGGCGGCGGCGGCGGCGGCAGCGGCGGCAGCGGCGGCAGCGGCGGAAGCGGCGGAAGCGGCGGAAGCGGCGGCGGGGGCAAATGTCCCGGCGCACCCGCCGGAGGCGGGGGCGAGAGGTATAGAAGCGGAAGTCGTCAACAGCGTTCCAAAAGCCCTTCGGACCAAAGCCGCGCGACTGATGGAACGTCTCAAAGGAGACGTCACGTGGAACGCGCGCAGAGAGCTCATGCACAAAGGAGCAGCGGTACCCGGAAGTAACGTGGTTGATCTCGTAAACGATGTCCTGCGCAAGCGCAAGACCGCCGGCAATCCGACGGGATGGCAGGTGTTTGCGCGTCAACTCGGTGACTCGAACGTACCCATGGAGTTGGTGGGTAACCAGGACAGGAAACGACACATTCAGCAGTTGCAAAAGAAGAGCGCGTTAGCGTCAGCGGCCATACGATCGCTCGGTAGAGCGCGACGAACCCTGCAGTGGACACCCCTCGCGCGTCGTCAACGGATGGACTCGTCTACTGCCTTCCCTACACCACCGTCGGAAGGACGTAAGACATGGGAGAGTCTATAAAGACGACGTCGCATGATGTTGTGGGGCACTCGTCTGTTTACCGGTATCGGTTACGCCACGCTTCACGTCGTGACCGGGATCACCGTCGACTATCTGATACGACTATGGCACCTCACCGGAAAAAGCTCCAGCAAGTCTACTTCGATCCCACTAAGGTAGGGAGTTACGGAGGTATCGAGCCTTTGCGTCGAGTCGCCTTCCGACCTATACAGCGTGTACCGAGACAGATTGTCGAACAATGGCTATCGGAACAGAACGCCTATTCTCTATACAAACCGGTCAGAGTTCATTTCAAGCGGTGACGCGTGGTCGTCGGAGGCCGGAATCAACAGTGGCAAGCCAATCTCGTCGACGTGTCCAGTCTGAAAAGAGACAACGACGGTATGACGTTCCTACTCACGGTGATCGACGTCTTCTCGAAAGTCGCCCGATGCGTTCCCCTGAAGAACAAGTCGGCGACGTCTATGTCGAAGGCGCTGGACGGACTCTTCACCGACGGTGGCGTTCGGCCGCTGTCGTTGCAGACCGATAGAGGTCTAGAATTCTTTAACCCTGGCGTTCGGGGTGTATTGGAAAAGTACGGTATCCAACACTTCTCCAACTACAACGAGGAGATCAAGGCGAGCATCGTGGAACGCTTCAATTGCACGCTAAAGACGCGGATGTGGCGATACCTGACACACAAAGAAACGTGGCGATACATCGATATCCTTCCGGATCTGGTGCGGACGTACAACGACACACCCCACTGCAGCATCGGGATGCCTCCTTCGCAGGTGGATGCGACTAATCAGGAAGAGATGTGGCAGCGCTTGTACGGTGGTCATCATGGTAAGGGCGTGCCCAAGTACCACGTGGCGGATTGCGTACGTATCAGCAAGGTGAAGAGATGGTTCGACAAAGGCTACATGGCGAATTGGACAGAGGAAATATTCATGATACGCGAGGTGCATCCGTCCGATCCGCCCGTCTATCGTCTAACGGACGATCTCGGAGAGATACTGGACGGCACCTTCTACGAACCGGAGTTGCAGAAGGTGACGGTTCCGATCGAAAAACTGTACCGCGTGGAATCGATAATACAGAGACGTAAGGTAGGGAGGCGAAGGGAGGTGTTGGTGAAATGGTTTGGATATCCTTCGAAATTCAACAGCTGGATCGATGCCAAAGCCCTCGTCGGACTATAAAGACTAGTCACCTGTTCGACGAGATGTCATTCATCCGCTCATGACGGACGAGACGACAACATTTTCCGTTGTCGACGAAGGAGAAGAAGAAGTCGACGCGCCGCCGCCGCCGCAGAAAGAGAGGACTCCGTGGCACATCTTCGGCACCACGTGTCCCAAAGAGGAGATCGTTTTTGTGTGTCAGGTTATCGTCTTGTACAGTGTCATCTTGGTCAGCATCTATAACCTATCCATCGGACAGGAGAACGCGACTCTGTGGACGGCCCTGTTGAGTAGTTCGTTGGGTTACCTGCTACCCAGTCCGACGTTGCGACAAGATGATCACCAGTGATTTCTACCTGACGCTACCTAGCAACGCTTCCATGCATCCCGACAACACGTTGACCCACTACATCACGACGCTACCGCAACGTGACAACTTGACGGGTCAGTGGGAGTGTGGTCTGGCAGAGATAATCGATCCCCATAATTGGTACAACGTGAGAGAGAGTGACGCGTGGTTCGGTATAGGGCTACGAAATGAGGATGACGAGCAGGAGATGACTACGAGGAAAACCAAGATCGAGGGTGGGTATTATCACGGACCGCAGAATCTCATCAAAGCGATAAATAAAGCCTGCCATTCGAACGTGGAAAACTGACGACGACACTTCATTTCCGACGACGACAGACGGCACTGTTCTAGAGAGATGATTTATAACGACTACTACGCTCGTCAAGCGGGAGGCGCGCTTCCCTATTTCGCAGGTGCCCGCTACCAACGAGGACACGGTCTAGGAAGTCTATTCGGAGGTTTACTGCTTAGCGTCATGCCGCTCGTCAAGAGAGGCGCCGTGGCATTGGGAAAGAGAGCGCTGTCGACCGGCGCGCGCAAAGCCGAAGACGTCTTGTCGGGGGAGAACATCAAAACGTCCGCCAAACGTCGCGTTACGAATGCCGGTAGGGAGATGTTGAGTCAACTCATGACCCCTGCCGGCGTACAATTGCGTAAGACGAATATAAGACGCGCGTTCCCTACGAATCGAGTCAGTACAGCCGGGAGACGGACGACGAAAAAGACACGCCGCCGCCGCCGCCTCCAAAGGACACGCGAGGCCGAAATATTTGACGACGATGGCGTTCGTTCATAAACAATCGTGTGAGACAGTCAAGAGCGAACTCGATATCTTTACCGTGACTCCGACTCAGACCAGTATCATCGATAGTCATGAGGTGCAACATCAACCCATGTCGACATTCGAGTCGGGTGGACCGATAGAATTCGTTATACCCGGTTCCGGAGACGATTACCTGGATCTCGCCTAAACGAGGCTACACGTTCAAGCGAAGATAACCCGAGGCGACGGAAGCGACCTCGATGTCGCCGATCCCGTCGGTCCAGTGAATAACTGACTCCATTTCCTTTTCAGCCAGGTCGACGTCTACCTGAACGGAACGCCCGTCACCCCTACGACCAACACGTACCCGTACCGAGCCTACATAGAGACGCTGTTGAGTTACGGGAACGCCACCAAGGAGACGCAACTGACGAGTCAGTTGTGGTGCAAGGACACGAGTAATCGTATTGAAGCCGTCGAAATAGTCGACGGAGATGCGACCAACGCGGGGTTCGTCGCCAGACGCGCCAGTACGACTGGGAGTCGCGTGGTCGACATGATAGGTCGTCTCCACGTGGACCTGTTCCTCCAGGATAAATTCCTTATCAACGGCGTAAAGGTCAAGATACGTCTGGTACGCAGCAAGGACGCCTTCGCGCTTATGGCCGGTGGAGGCAACACCGCCTACAAGATAAAGATCGTCAACGCCACGCTGTTCGCCAAGAAGGCCACCCTGAATCCGAGTGTGCAGATGGCTCACATCAAGGCCCTCGAAAAAACCACAGCCAAGTACCCGATGCGACCCGTCAACTGCAAGGTCTACTCCATTCCCACAGGGACCCGCTCGCACACGCACGAGAATCTCTTTCTTGGCACTCTTCCAAAACGTCTCGTGCTGTGCTGCATCAACAACGACACCTATAACGGAAACTTCGCTAAAAACCCTTTCAACGCTAAAAAACAACCATATCTACTTGCTCGCCGTGTACGTGGACGGAAGACAGATACCCTCCAAACCTTTCCAGCCCAATTTCGACGACGATCTCTTCGTCAGGTCCTACCACAACCTGTTCACCTCGACGGGTAAGGTGTGGCAGGACGAAGGAAACGGCTTGACTCGCGCCGACTTCCGCCACGGCTGCACCTTCCATCTGGTACAAAAGAGCAACCTGCGCATCGAGATTCATTTCCGCGACGCACTAACGACCACTGTGAACGTCATCGCCTACGGCGAGTTCGAGGCCGTCCTGGAGATCGATAAGAATCGCAACTTCATCTTCGACCATTGATGGAAACCCTGCGGGTCGCCCGTCTACTCTTCCGGGATGCGCACACCAAGGCCATCGTTCGTAGGATCGTAGCCAAAGACGTACTCCACACCGAGACGATAAACGCTTACCCGGTCGCCTTCGTCTGCAACACGCACAACAGGATGAAACCGGGAGAACATTGGATAGCGCTGTACGTAGACGATAATGGGCAAGATGAATACTTCTGCTCGTATGGCTTGCTGCCACGACACGTCGAATTCCGACGATTCATGAATAAACATTGCGTAGAATGGACTCATAATTCAAAGAGACTCCAGAGTCTCGTATCTAACGTTTACAGACAATACTGTGTTGCTTATCTCATGTTTCGTTGTCATGGACTTCCTATGAAGGAATTCGTGAACGGTTTCGGCACTGATCTGGTAGCAAACGATTGTCGTGTGTTCGACTGGCTTAAACTATTGATCTAATATGCATGCGTTTCGCTACATACCGTGTTTCATTAACGGACAGGTATCATCATCATCATTATATGATTCGAGCCTATGGCGCGGTGGTCACACACCCGTAAGCTCACGACCTCTGCCGCGGTGTTCAGTCACCCGTAAGTCGTATCACATTACGAGCCACTGGCGTGGTCGTCATGACCCGTAAGCTCACGGCCGCTGGCGTGGTGTTCAGTCACCCGTAAGTCGTGTAATCATCATCATCACACTTGCGGTTACTAAAACACGGTTTCATACAGCATACTCATTACGCTTGTATCTTTAGTCAATAAAATTCGTGTGCACACGTACACTTTGGTGTTTCGTTCGTTATTTCATACACGCGCATTCACACACACACTCACATACACACACAATACCCGCCCCCGCCCGCGTCACCGGAGGCACAACCTCCATACCCGCCCGCCCGTTCAGCCCGCCCGTCCTACCCGCCAGAGTCGCTAGATGGCGCTACGGACGCTCAGGTGCACTTCTTTCCGCTAGGAGGCACCTCGGGTGACACTTCTTACCGCTAGGGGCAAGGTCAGGCGACAGGAAGTGCACCATGGAAAAGGAACTGCGTCAGCATAAAAAGCCATGGGAGCACATACACCCTCCGGATTACGATACACTCATAGAGAGTCGCTAGATGGCGCTACAGACGGTTAGGTGCACTTCTTTCCGCTAGGGGAAGGTCAGGTGACAGGAAGTGCACCATAGAAAAGGAACTGCGTCGGCATAAAATGCCATGGGAGCACATACACCTTCCAGATTACGTATTACGATCCACTTAGATACGCTAGATGGCGCTACAGACAGTTAGGTGCACTTCTTTCCGCTAGGGGAAGGTCAGGTGACAGGAAGTGCACCATAGAAAAGGAACTGCGAGTGAGCATAAAATGTCATGGGAGCACATGCACCCTCCAGATTACGTATTACAACCACGTATACACTACTGACGCCTATTGCAGCAAACCATGTACACTAACGGATTATCAATACTTTGGGCTAAGCAATGATGTGTTTGCACAGAATGTGATTTTACTAAACAACTTACACAATTTGAGAAACGTTCTTGTGATTAATAGAAACATATTTTTATGGCATTCCAGAAATGACTGTTTAATTAATTGCGTAGCATGCTAGCAACAAATAAAGTATAATATCTGGAAGAGAAGCCACCAAGTAACATCATAAATGTTATGATATGATAATCATTTAAAGGTGATGATGGGAAAAAGAGTCACTGTCACTGGCCCTGTCAACGTGGTGACAAGGCCTAGGGATATGGGAAGAAATACATCACCACAACCAAGTACCATTGGTCAAGTTGAAACCACACCTCAACCGAGTACCAGAGGTCAAGTGGAAATCACACCTCAACTGAATACCAGTGGTAAAGTGGAAACCACACCTCAACACGATGAAGCCATCATGATTAATGTCGTTTGTCAATCATGATTACTACATTTACAATTGATGTGATCTGTTTATCTTCTCCTCTATATTCAAGAATATAGGTTAAAACATACGCCGGAATGCACAATTTTTAGGTAGTTTTAAACATTATCTGGGTGCATTCCCCCGGACTCCCTTTGCAATGCTTCACGTCTGCACCGTTCGCGTACCCTACCCCTACCGCCTCGCCCACCAATTTGCCCAGGGAAACATTGGTGTACGTAACTATATTAAACCAAATATACAGGTTATTGGATAAATAACACCCTGATATGTCGTGTCAGTATAATTATGATTATAACCTTATATTACCACATTAGTACATTAATTTTCGCAGGCTGATATCTATGTAATCGAAAATCTACACTTCCTTGCCCATGTCATTTTAAAATATGACAAGTCTGTCATAACAGTAGGATGTCCAGTCTCAGTTCAAAGGTGAGGCGATGGTGGTTGTTTTCAAATGCACATTTTGGCTAAGTTTGTTAATATCGATCGCTGCTAACTGTGGGTAATTTGTGTTGATACCTTAGTCTATTATAATAACAGTGTTTTGAATAAATTAAGCCAAAAAATTTTGTAAAATTTATCAGCTGAAAAATACATGTTACTGTATAATGGCTGTTATGCGAGAAGGCGTAGCACGAAGGTTGTGTGCCACTCAATGCATAGGCCACCTGTAATCTATGTTTTAATCGAGATGTTAGATTAATACTATACAGGCATCGAGGAGCTGTCAGACAGCGTCCCGTGTTTACAAACACCGAACGGCTGATGCCGTGTTTATTTGGTCACGCATGGCTACACACGCATTATGCAAGGCTGACAGGTGCGCACTGTATTTCTCTCTATAACATCAAGATAATAAACTGAACCTAACTGGTATTTGCAATTCATTAGGTATACTTATAAGCGTCGATGATATTTCGGCCAAAATATTCTACTACGTGTTTATAAACAAACAGCTGGTGATCCGTTGTGTAGCATCTACATGACGGTCACGCTTAAACACACACACACATACGAACACAAAGACAGCCCGGCTGCGCGCTATAATTGGGACAGAGTGAAATAAATCAATGATAGACCTATAACAACCATTCCAAGTCTTTTCTCCCAATCTATCCCGTGAGTACTGACACGATTGTCTGTGCACCTCTATTGTTTTGTCTTCAAAACAACACATAACAAGGACTTTTTTTTAACGAAATCGTTTATTCCCTCTGCCATTTTAATCTGAAATGTATGAGCTAATGTGTGATGAGTGTTTTTAGTGCTGATTATAATATGTTTTACACATTTTTTAGTGCCGACCATAATGTGATTTACCAACTTTATGTGTTGTACCAATTTTATTACTGGCATTTCAGTGTGTATCTAAATGAACATTTTCGTTTTTAATGCAATGTTTTAAACGGTCAATAAAGTTATTGAATCTTGAATAGATGTATATATAAGGAACAAAGTTCAACACTCAGTTCACTGATAACACATCACATTATTAACGATGTATAAAAAAACTGCATCCGGAATTGACTCACACAAAAACAAGATCAATATATGAGGGACGAATGTCCGACTCTCGGCACACAAATACACACATTACTATCGACCCCACACAGCCAGTTGCATATATTCCAATACGCACATTGCATTCCCTCATAGCAAGAAGATAGCAATAATAGCGTAACTTTTTTACTTATTATTATAATAACATGCGTTTCCCACAAATGCCTAAATATAGCTTAATATTTAGCAAATAGCAATGTGTATTTCAATAATAGTTGAAGCTGGGGCTAAATTGTTGAAGTTACACAGTGTGATTGCTTGGGATGAATTGTTTTAGTTCCACAGACATGAATGCTGTTTGATGGGTGTCTTGTCTGAGCTTCGTCTTACGGTACACAGGCAAATTACGGTACACAGGCACATTACGGTACACAGGCAAATTACGGTACACAGGCACATTACGGTACACAGGCACATTATAGACTATATGTTAATCGTTTTTACTTTTTTGACAATAATACCTTCTGTGTGAATATCATAAACCTAGGATGCTGGCGTACAACAAAGAAACATATTAATAACATAACATAATAAATATTTTTATTGTATAATGATCACCTCATAGTATGGCAATGGCCGGTAATAATATCAGCTGTCTCAGACCCTGTGTCTGCTGAACGATCGTTAGAGTTTGTCGTTAAACATAAATGTTTCACATTATTCATGATATTGATCCTCTGACTTACACAAACGCTTAATGTGTAGATTTAATAGATAAATAGGACATCAATACAACACACTTATCTTTTATGGACAATGTTTTTGATTGTCTCGTTGTTTGCTTTTAACAATAATCGGGTTGTCAATACTGTGGTCATCGCCGTCGGTGGACGTTTAGGTTGTGTTTCCAGTGAGCGTCTATGACATAATTCCCGTGCAGTCACGTATAGAAGTAGAAATTATTCGTAAATGTTATTGTACGTGATCACCCAAAAAAAACAATTTAATATGCACTGTTGACTTACAATGCAATTTGACAATTTTCTTAGCCGAATTCATCGTCGGCATTACATCAGTGATATATCTGCGGGGACCAGGCTACGTCATATCGATGAACGTGACGTCGGAACAAATACTGATTCCATGGAACTCACCTACTGGTCTCTGTCTCATTATGTCAACATGTCACTCTCGCTCCCTCTATCACCGCCTATCTTCTCTCTCGGTTTTTGTCTATGTCTGTCTGTCTGTATGTATGTCTGTCTGTCTGTATTGTATGTGTGTTTGTCTGTCTGTCTGTAGGTATGTCTGTTTGCTTCTTTCTCTCTCTCTCTCTCTCTCTCTCTCTCTCTCTCTCTCTCTCTCTCTCTCTCTCTCTCTCTCTCTCTCTCTCTCTCTCTCTCTCTCTCTCTCTCTCTCTCTCTCTCTCTCTCTCTCTCTCTCTCTCTCTCTCTCTCTCTCTCTCTCTCACACACACACACACACACACACACACACACACACACACACACACACACACACACACACACACACACACACACATAAGCATGCATCCACCCACACAAACGAGCAAGCATCCACCCACACAGGAGAGAGAGGAGGGGATAGAGAGTTCGTCCCTTCCTTTTCCTCTCCCCTGTTTCTCATATTCTCCCCCCCCTCTCTCTCTGGATCCTCTCTCTATATTTTCGTCTGCCCCCTCTCAGTTCGCGTGAATCCCCAACTTAAAAACAAAGCTTGCAATCAAGCACACCTGTAAGAATCCGTCTTAGTCACAGACTGTCGGTATCAAATAGTAGGCAAACAGTGTACACAATAATAAGCCATCAAGAAAGAAACTTTTCTTCAGGACGTTTTTAATTCCCTGTATCGCCTGCGTTCCAGCCAGGGTAAAGACCACACTGTTCGAGATTACTGAACAAAACGTCTCGAAACTCACCAACACGTATTGCAAAAACGAATACAGTACTGCGGCTTGTAGGGCCTACAATTTGAATACACAGTAAAGGTTCTACAACCATTAGAAACGTTTGTACGCAGCAGTACACGTATAGGCTGCAAGCGGAAGCAGGAGAATGTTGTGAATAATTGTTTGGAACATCCATCGAGTCAGTCCTACACTATAATTACGACTCTAACAAATTGTTTACTAAACTACAAAACAATTTGAGACAAGTAGCATTTGTCATTTTAAACTGGTCGATATTTGAAAATGCGGTGACATGTTGTATTCAAGTACATTAAAAAAAAACGTAGGTCCATCTGACGATCACGGAATGCACTAAGTCGTTTCATGGTAAGTATTTTAAATTCTTCTGTTACGGTTCTTTATGACGCAAGGGTGCGATGTTTTGAAATGATGATGAGCGCTCAGCTTTTATATTTAACATGAAACTTATCGCACCTTCGTATGCTTCAGTACAGAAAGTGTACACGGGGATTCTAAGCCTCGTCGCCCTACACACGTCATACGTGATCGTAGTTGACTGCCGAACATGATTGTGTTGTGTTTTGCCAAATGTAGTATTATGTACTTACTCACTCCTAGCGGTTAGGGGCTAATAGGGAATAGTATGCGAATGTTGCTTTACGGCCCATGGCACCAGCGTTTACTTCGCACACCAATGTTTAGGATCAAAACAGAATGTCGATGAATCAAGCTACTTTTCATTCGAGCAGGCCTATCGGTAACCTATCAAAACGCTATAACCTACGGTATTGTTCTTGATGGAGAGAGGGCTAACTTCATGCCATGTTTTTGGACGCAGCGCTGTCTGTATTAGTATCGGCAAAAGTGGTCCTGCCCTCTGACGGATTAACCATACCGTATCATGACTTCCGTGAATTTAGTGCCTAGGCTTATTTTGACCTGTTGCTGTCCTCCTGGATGTTACACCCATCCATCTGGTAGTAACTAGTGCACACCGCTCTGCTGTTAAAACGGGTGGTTAGTGTTCGCTCCGCCTCTCCCACGACCTTCAACTTCTTTTGTCGTTTGTTCGTTTCACGCCATTGGAAAGAGCAACAAATTATAAGAACCATTTAACTGACAGCGATTATTTTAATAATGAGAAAGGACTCAGAGGTAGGAGGGTGACTTCTCACGATGAGCACCCTTAAGGCAGACCTAGCCTCCCTTGTGCGGATGCGACGTCACTTCTAAAACTAGTCAAACAAACGGAACATTTGTGCACTGAGAATCCAGTTTGCGTGCACTGCCAGTAGCAACTGTTTTGGGCGAGCAGACAATCAGCGCCGTTATCGAGATTCTTAATCAAACAATAAATTAGGATTTAGCTTTTCTGTTTATCACTTGTGTCAATATAACCGAAGTTTCCAATGCGTAGCATAAACTTATATAAGTTGACTCTTATTTAACCTGGGAGCCAATCGTCGTCTGTACCCGGATTCAGGGTAAACCGGTATCAGTGTAATACAGTGAAATCCAGTGTTATCTTCCCGGGGGTAGAACGGGAGTATTACTGTTATCACATCTAGGGGCGCTTGGATAATCGAGGCTATCAAGATGCTTGTTGTGGGCCATACCCTCTTGTTATGTGAGTTTACGAAGGCGAACGGGAGTTGTATAAACGATACTAGATCGGTTGTCAAGAGCAACTCGATGTTTAGTCCATCTTACGTTTGTTCTTATATTAAAGCTTAAGATGGAGAGGTCATGTATTGAAACATAGTAGCAAAGCTGAAATTACTGAGACACTATAGCAAAAATGTAATGCCTAAACGTCGAAGTTTGCTGAGAACGCAAGTTAATTGATTCGATGCAGTAGTCGTTATTGAGTATTTCGAGGGCCGAGGCGCCTCTTGCAAATATCATCCCGCCGCTTGCGAATATCATCCAATTTCTTGAACGTATCATCCCGACGCTTGCAAATGTACAAGCGTACGGCAGCATCTGACTTTTATGTTTTATGAGGACGAGGGTTGTAACATGGGTAAAAGTCTCTTCAACAATTATTCCAATTTCACGAAATTAGAAAGGTAGGAGAAACATTATTAACAAGTAGTGTTCTTAAAAGTTATGGGACCAGCCGGCGACCGCGGACGGCGTTGAAGGCAGCAGCACCAATGTGAGTATGGTGCAATTCATTCATGTCACCATGAAGTCAGGTTTAAATGAGACGTACGAGGGATAAGTCCGTGTATATGTCGCCTTTTTCGTTTGCAGATTTTAAAACTAAAACAGCAAACAGTCTTCGTTTTTCAGTTTCAAATTTGAATTACCACTCGTTTTTCATTTTGAAATTTGTGAACGAAAAAGGAGAAGACGGTATGTACACGGACCAAGGTACGTTTTATGCCGCCAGTGTATCTATACTAAGCAGTGCAGCATATTATGCCACTTTCGTAACTGCCTGCAGGTTTCACCGCTCAGGCGCCTAAAACATGCTTGTTCTGAGTTGTAAAATATCAATACAAGTTTTGAAGATAAGCTGGCAATGGACGTTTGTCATTCCGACGAGACTGCGACAGCATGAGGAGGTGATCTGTGACACGGAGTGGGGACAATAGTTGTGCACAAGCATGCAGCATAATCAAGACGTGTAAAAACGTGATGCGGAGTTAAGGAGAAACTTCCCAAATGACGCAATGCAAGTTCTGTGGGCGGAAACGTACGGAGCAAACGAAATTGGGAAACATGTTCTGTTTCTGCTGACCATAGCCATTAAATAATAATGCGTTACCCAAATTTATGTGGCAGGAATAAAAAACGTACGCGCACAGTACGTGGCATAAAGAACAACACATCGCAAGCTTATATGTTGAATATGTAATGGATGTGTGTAGTGAGAAGCCCAGTGACAAGGCAGATATGGCGAACATGGTCGTATCGGATGAAGTGGTGCAAAATTGCACGTGTAATCTGGTGCTAATGAGACCTTAATGCCACGTGAATGGCTGTACACGTCGTCAGATGGGGATCTCTTTTACATGCAAGTCCTCACGGACTTATTATATTTATCGAAAAGAAAGAAAGTTCATCCGCAGAAGATAACATTCATCGATGAGATAACGATCCAATGAATGTGACGGAAGTACTGGCACTAGGGGTGAAGTTTATGCCTTGCCTCTCTGATATGATGGAGCCAACAGGACGAATGACGTAAAGGGGATAGAGTGACAATAAACAAATATATACAATAAAGCGTTCATTCCTGGCCGGGTAAAGGTTGTTATCGGTCGCTCTAGTGTCGTGTGTCGTGATCAGGAGAACTCGTGGTGCAGTGTGCTGCCAGCAAGACAGTGCTCGGTGCAGGATGGTAGGCCGATATCCTACGTCAGTCTCACATCGAAGAGATTATTCTCTCAGGAATTTTGCCAGTAATGGGAGGAAAGGGGCCAACATATAGAAACTGCAAGAGGATGGCGATCAACGCACTAGTTGAGCAGATGTGTGAAGAAGAGGGGGTGGGATTCACATATTTATGGGGGTACTTTGTTGGGAGGGAAGATATGTACATGAGAGATGGCATCCATCTTAGTGGAAAGGGGGCAGCAGTTTTCTCAGAGAACCTGCTGCGATCTGTTGACAGTGGGACAGGTTGCATCTATTTAAACTAGATTCGCAGGGGGGACTCACAGAAAAACCCGAAACTGGAGGCATACATAAAGACAGCACAAATAAATCAGCAAAGAACAGTCTGGAAAACACTTCTGAAGATGGATATAAATGTGTTTGTTTAAATGCAAGGAGTATAGTAAACAAAAGAAATGAACTAAACGTTATGGTAGAAGATATTGACCCTCACATAATAAGTATAACCGAATCCTGGACCACCACCGATATATCAGATGCCGAATTGGGACTGACAGGGTATATAATGTTTAGGAAAGATAGAATAGGAAGAAAGGGAGGTGGAGTTATTTTATATATTAAAGAATCTATCCAGGCTTTTGAAATAAAATTAGATTGCGAAGAAGCTGTTTGGTGTAACATAGTTGCAGGAAACTCAACGTTAACAGTTGGGTTAGTTTATCGAAGTCCAAACATAAGCATAGAAGAGAATGAAACAATATTAAACGCTATAAGGGAAGTAAGCAAACGGGACTGTATTATTATGGGGGATTTTAACCATGGGCATATACAATGGAAATCTCTACAGAGTATGGGGAATGAGGACCGCAAGTTTTTAGTTTTAATTCAACATACTTTCCTTTCTCAACATGTGCTAGAACCAACCAGGGGTGAGAATGTGTTAGACATAGTGTTAGAATGTGTTAGAATGAATTAGTTGACAATGTCAAGATATGTGAGCCACTGGGGAGTAGTGATCACAACCAGATACATTTTACCATCAAACTAAAATCAGAAAGGTATAGTAAAAAGCAGTATAAGAGGCATTTCCACAAAGGAAGTTATAAGGACATGAGGAAATATTGAGTAAAAATGGACTGGAATAACACACTAAAAATAAGACAGCAACAGAATGCTGAAATTAAGTGCATAGTCGATAAATTTGTACCCGTCAAAAAACAAGGGAAACGGTCCAAAAAGAAACACTTATCGAAAGAAGCCATTAGAAAAATTAAGTATAAACAAATGATGTGGAAGTCATATAGATGTACTGGAAATGATGAAGACTACAACATCTATACAGAAGCACTTAACCAAGCTACAGCTGAAATCAGAAATTCAAAGAGAAGCTATGAACAACAATTAGCTAGTAATATAAAACATGACAGCAAGAGTTTTTATGCGTATGTTCGAAGCAAGCAGAAAGTTCAGAATAAGGTCGGTCCTCTAGAAGATAGTGCTGGAAAATACAATATTTTTAATGGCAGAAGACCTGAATGGGTATTTTAGTTCAGTGTTTACCAGGGAAGATATTAGTTCACTGCCAGTACCAGAGGCTAAGTTCAAAGGGGCAGATTCAGACTATTTAGGACAGTTAATTGTAACCCCGGAAATGGTAGCTAAGAAAATAAGGGCTATGAAGGAGAATAAATCACCTGGAGTGGATGGTATTCCGCCCAAACTACTATTGGAAATTGTAGAACAAATTAGCGTACGCTTGCAACAGTTTTCAATTTGTCATTAGAAGAGGGAGTGGTTCCTTTAGAATGGAAAGAGGCAAACATTATACCGTTATTTAAAAAAGGTTCGAGAAACAAGTCAGAGAACTATAGACCAGTGAGTTTAACATCAGTGATTTGCAAATTATTAGAAAGACTAATTACAGATCACATGGTGGATTTTCTTGTTAAACATAACTTGATAAACCCATCTCAACATGGGTTTTTTAAAGCGAGGTCATGCTTAACAAATATGTTATGTTTCTTGGAAGACATCACTAAGTGGGTAGATGAGGGATCACCAGTAGATATCGTCTACTTAGATTTTCGAAAAGCTTTCGACAAAGTACCACATCAAAGATTACTGCTTAAACTAAAGGCCCATGGCATAGGAAATGGTATAATAAACTGGATAGATAAATGGCTGATTGACAGAAGACAACGTATAGTAGTTGATGGGGAGGCTTCAAACTGGAAATCGGTATTGAGTGGGGTACCACAGGGATCAGAAGTAGGACCAATATTATTCTTAATATATATCAACGATTTGGATGATGAAATAACAAGCAAGGTGTTGACATTTGCGGATGATACAAAAGTGTTTAGAAGGATTAAAAGTGATGGAGATAGACAGCATTTACAATATGATCTTGACAGGTTGATCCAATGGTCTGAAAAGTGACAAATGCTGTTCAATTTTTGGAAATGTAAATGCAGGACACAGGACATGGGAACGAAGATGTAGAATATACAATGGGGGGTACTGTACTAAGTACTACTGTAAAAGAAAACGACTTAGGGTTAACCATTACTGCTGATATGAAGGTTTCAGAGCAGTGCGGAATTGCAGCTTCAAAGGGAAATCAAATCCTTGGATTAATTAGGCGAAATATAGCGTATAAGGAAAAGAACTAATAATACCGCTGTACAAAACAATAGCTAGGCCTCATTTAGAATATTGTATACAAGCGTGGAGGCCATATCGCAAGAAGGATATAGATATGCTAGAAAGAGTACAGAGGAGGTCGACTAAAATGATATCAAAACTGAGGGATCTTAGTTATGAAATTCGCCTAAACGAATGTGGTTTAACAACACTAGAGACTAGGAGATTGAGAGGAGATCAGATAGAAGTGTTTAAAATAATAAATGGTTATGAAAATATTGATAGAAATATTTTTTTTCATTTAAGAAATATAGAAGGACTAGAGGACACGATGTTACATTAGCAAAGGAGCAGTGTAGATTATATATATGAAAGTTATCATTTTCATAAAGGACTGTAAATGAATGGAACCGATTATCTGCTGATTGTGTGTGTGCTAGTAGCGTGAATGTTTAACAATAAATCTCAGAAGGGCGGGATACTCATAGATAAAAGGGTTGGACTCTCGATAAGCAAAAGGGCTTCCTTGTCCACCTGCCACCTAGAGTTAATTCTCTGTGTAGCAATCTTGTTAAATCTTGTTAAATCAGGAGGTGATGGCGATGTCTTGTGCACTGAACACATTCCACCAGTACACGTTCAGGAGTCAAATGACAGTGATCTCCTGTCGTTTATGTCCACACGGGTTGGCCAGTATTATGCAAGGCAAGACAAACCACAAACCTCTTTGAAAACCGAAAACCATTATGCAACCGTATGGTGTCGCCGAGCGACCCCTTGGTTCGCTGGTGAAACTGCTGAAGTGGTTTTGCTCTTTGAGTGTGAAGAATAGAGACTGGTTGAAGAGAATTCTTAATAGGGGATGTAAGGTTGTGGGAATGAGACAGACTGTATGAGTGAGCTGTATGGGAAGAGAGTTATGAGAAAAGGTTTGTAAATCATGAGTGACTCGTGTCACATCTTGTCACAGTCTATGAGACACTGCCAGCAGGCAGGAGACTTGGAGCATTCAATGCATCAAGATTATCAATAAATCCTAGAAGATATTTCGAACTGAGCCAGTTTATG
>OZ023207.1:45499917-45524917 GCA_963995525.1 Escarpia spicata
TAGCCTCTCTATTGCACAAAGGACTTGCCGCTCTCATGCACCAGAGACTTGCCCCTCTCCTACATCAGATATTAGCCGTTTTCCTACAACAGAGATCAGACACTCCTGCACGAGAAACGTTCCACTCTCCTGCATCTGGCATGCCACTCTCCTGCATCGGAGCCTATCCGCTCTCCTGCAATGGAGAGTTGCTGTTCTCCTACTCTTAAGATTAGCTGCTCTCCTGAAGTAGAGACTATCCGCTCTCATGCAACATAGACTTGCCGCTCTACTGCAATGTCATTACCGACACACGGGTCCTTCCCGTAGCCATCTCAAATGAACATGTTTAAACCGTATTCATATATTTTTTCTCTTTTCTACGTCATACCATACCAAGCATTACTATATAGCTATGTCTAACCATGTTGATACCTCCGTTGATGCACCATGACCTCATCAACTCTGTTTATTACGAGCAAGAACACAATACTGCCATACATAAACGTGGGTGATTTTTATGATCACTCGCTAAACAACATATTATACATAAATGATAGTAATTCATTAAATCCTATGCGTACATCGTGCTATTTTGACACAAATTCATTTATTAAATTCAGCAAATAAAATGCAAATAGACTCAGTGTATTAAGTTCTAACATACAATCGATAAACGCAATATTTAATTAAATAGAAGCATTCGTGAAATAACTAACCAATTGGATGGATACAACTGCATTACTCAGGGAAAAACATCCAGTAATAAAGGATGACTAATCATATACGTTGATACAAAATATACATACGAAGTAATCTTAAATTTAAACAATTAAGAATTATGGGAAGGATTAAACATTAAACTAAGTAACAATTTCTAACAGAATCCTCTTTTGACCAAATTCAACACAATATAATTATCGCTGGTGATTTTAATATAAACTTACTAAAGGTAAATGAAAATGTAACTATAAATGATTTTTTGATCTTCTCACATCACGTAGCATTTCCACAAATTAAACTTCGAACAAAATTCTCAGTAAGAAATGGTACACTAATCAACAACGTTTTCTGTAAACTGACTGAATCAATCTTAGATAGTACAGTGGGCATACTGATAAAACAATTTTCAGACCAACCTTACTTTATTTTTATGGATATAACTGAACAAAAACAATAAAATCTAAACATAGCGAAAATACGCACAGAAACGAATGAAGCGGTAGCAAAAGTTAAACATGACATCCATACATCAGATATTTATAATAACATGGACAGGAGACCAACAGCTGATATAAATTATGATTATAATATATATATATATATATATATCAAGCTATTTATATATATCAACTAATATACGTTGCCAAGAATAAACACATCGAAACTAAATTTGTGTAATTCCATAAATACAGGCACAAACATGTAAATGTCTAATAAGGTTAATTAAATTTAAAGATTGATTATGCAAACAACTGAAGATAACTGATCCACTTTCTGCAGAAAATGCCTCACATTAACTTGAAGACATACTATGCAATACTTAAACGGAGCACGCGAGAAGCAGAGAGAATACGTAACGAGTTACTGTTCAATAAATACAAATATGATACAGCAAACACATGGAAAACAATAAATGAAAAAATTATATCAATTCAGAAATCCACAGCACAGTTCCCAATATGGTTTCAACAAAACAATGAAACATATACCAATAAGCTTGACATTGCCAATGAATTTAATCATTATTTTACTCAAATAGGCCCTAAGCTTGCAGAAAATATAACATGTACAAGTACAAATAATTTTATTCAATATCTCATAAACAAAACTAATACAAGTTTTAAATTTGCAGAAATACAAAAAACATCCATATCACAAATACATTATCCACAACCTTCCCAACAAAAGCAGTTATGGCTTTGATGGAATATCAAGTACATTATTGAAATCTATTGAACCAGAAATAGTCAAACCCCTATAATAAATATTAAACACTGGAAAATGTTCTGATCAACTTAAAATTGCAAAAGTAATACCTATATCAGCCATATATATATATATATATATACATATATATATACATATATACATATATACATATATATATATATATATATATATATATATATATATATATATATATATATGTATGTATGTATATATGTATATATAAACAGAAATATCCTACATTATTTTCTAACTATGGACCTATATCTCTTTTACCGTTCATCTCAAAGGTTATTGAAAACATATCTATAACCAAATAGTGATGTATCTAAAACACAAATTGGTTATCCGATAACCAATATGGTTTTCGACCTCATCATTTAATTGAATATGCTGTTTTAGAAATGGTTGATAGAATTACTACACATATTGGTTAAAACCAATTACCTATTAATATACTTCTTGATCTGTCTAAAGCATTTGACACACTTGACCATTCAATTTTACTAGAAAAGCTAAAATACTATGGATTGGAGCCCACATCTAACCATCAATTGCCTGCCTATTTACAAAACCCTAAGCAATATATAAAACTGGAAGAGGTGCAATCAGATACTTTACCTTTTCAAACAGGCGCCCCACAAGAATACATTTTAGGGTCGTTGCTATTTATTATAATAATAATAATAATAACAAGATAACTTCTATTGCGCCTAAATCCTTGGAAACCAAGCTCAGAGGCGCATCAAAACAAAAGGGTTGGTCAATCTCAAAATCCATAAGTAGTTTTTCAGTTGTCAACAAATGGGTCAGGGCGCTAGGGAGCTACGGTGGATAAGCAAGGTTGTAAAGATATGTTTTTAAATGACGACGGAATTTTGTAATATTTTCAACTGATCTAACACTAAGAGGAAGCATATTCCAAAGAGTTGGTGCAGCAACAGAAAAAGCCCTAGTTCCAATGTTAGTGTTGACTCTAGGAACAAAAAGTAGGTCAGAACTAGATGATCGAAGCTGGATAGATTTTCTTACAGGAGTAAGCAATAAATGCAAATAAGATGGTTGTTTATTGGACAGTGCCTGGTATGTAATGGTACATATCTTAAATAGTATACGATATCGTACAGGAAGCCAATGCAAAGACTTCAAAAGTGGCAGAGAGCGAGAAAAACGAGGAGATCTTGTAACTACTCTTGCTAGACAATTTTGGACACGCTGAAGTTTTGTGATATCCTTGCTAGCGATATTATAAAGGAGGGAATTGCAATAGTCAAGTCTGCTGCTAACAAGCGCTGTTGCAATAGTCTTAGCAACAGAAAATGACATATACCGGCGAATACGGCGAAGAATTCCGAAAGCCAGTACTGCATTTAAGTTCATAACTTATGCTGATGACACTTCCCTAACAAGTACAATTGGATCCTTCACAGATGATACAAACACAATTAATACTGAATATTTGATCAATAAAGAACTTCATAAAATAGATACATACAGAGTTAACACTAAATAAATTACCATTAAATATTAATAAAACAAAATATATGATTTTTCAAATGCGTAATAAAAGGGTCGAAGAAATAACACGAACAATTGATGGTGTAAATATTGAGAAAGTTAAATAGTTTAACGCTCAGGGCCTTACATTAGACAAGTATTTAAACTGGAATAAACATATTGATAAAATAGCAAATATATGTTCTAGAATAATTAGTGTAATAAATAAATTGAAGCATGTTATACCAATTAGAGTAAAAATTACACCATACAATTAATTAATATTGCCACACATTAACTACTGTCTAATGATCTGGGGATACAAATGTAATCGAATAAACAAACTGCAAAAGAAAGCTGTAAGAACAATATATTTAAGTAAATATCTTTTAGTAAATATAACAAAATAACAAAGAAACTAAATAATCTGAAAAATGTATGGAACGGCCAAAACATACCAACAAAGATAAGAATTTTAAAAAACTTGCATTTTCCCAACAGCTATATAGGGAGCGAAACGTGGACCCTGAACAAAGAAGCCATAAGAAGAATACAGGTACAAGCGTTTGAGATGAAATGTTACAGAAAAGTCCTAAGAGTGCCATGGGTAACAAGAACAACCAATGCAGAGATCCTTAAAACATTTGACATAAAGAATTGTCAACTAATGAATAGAATAAAATTACTAAAATTGAGTTATTTTGGCCACATCAAAAGACACAATTCTTTAGAGAAAACAGTCCTAGAAGGCAAAGTGGCGGGAAAGAGAGGGAGGGGAAGACCAAGGACAAGATGAGAGCAGGTCATACAGGTACTGTTGTGTCCGCAGCAAGCTTCACTTTTCGTTTCCTGAAAAGGTCGACGTGTGCACGAAAATAATCCGGCTTAATACAAACATATATGAAACGCTTGGGCATAATATAAACTAAGATTTGACATACAAATGATGAAACATTCAACCCTGTAAACACGCCATTCGGTTAAGCATAGAGTTGCCACGTAAAAAACAGTGTTTTCCGAATTAATTAGACATTACATCATGCATGTTCATGAGTAAAGAGATCGAAGTGTTGCAGGAGA
The DNA here is from genome assembly GCA_963995525.1 of Escarpia spicata. Lineage (NCBI taxonomy): Eukaryota > Metazoa > Annelida > Polychaeta > Sabellida > Siboglinidae > Escarpia > Escarpia spicata. Next base: position 45,504,424 of record OZ023207.1, read on the forward strand.
AATATACCATCTCCTACTTGGATATATTTATTACGCTGTGTCTGACACCAACCACGTCATACAATATCTTTTTCACGATTTTTAATCACAATATCACTACTATAGAATGATGTTCACTTAATTTAAAAGGAGGTACTTTATTCCTAGTTTTTTATTAATTAATTAATATTACGTTTTTTTAAAGACTATACATAACTATGTTGTAGTTATACTACCCGCCAAACTGTGTTTAATGAATCCGTAACATCGGTAGCAATTTGAAGGTACGACCACGGGAACATGTTCAATAGTGAGCAAAACATGAAGTTTCGAAAAATCGAATTGGGCAGAGTTAACTGCTATGCTCTTTGATGTTCAACTTTCCCACTTTCAACACAGGCAGACTTCCTAATACAAATTATTACGCTCAGCTAATTCCTGGTAGACGAACAGACTACGTCCCTTTAACATAACAACCTACATACTAAGAAATACATTATCAGTTGCTAATTACACAAAGACCATAGCTACATAATTTTGAAACAAATATATTCATATGCATCCCCGACGTCACCTGCGATAATTTCTTTGCATATTGTAATGCTAAATTCGTTTAGTTTTTATCCTGGTGTTTGTTGTTGTATAACGGCATTTTCTTTCGAACATTTTTGTTTGGCATTCCTCTCAACTGAAACTTGTTAATATTTTCAGAAGTTATCAAAAGAGTAGACGTCTTTAACCGGATACGACTCGTTGTTGATTAGTCTCTACACAAAAAACTCGCATCGCAAAGAACATGCACGCGACTTTCTTCCGTATTGCGCGATGGAGTATGAGGTAGAGAAAACTGTTGATAAATGAATTACAGTTGGAAATCCACACTGCGAAGAAAATAAAGACATCAGCAATTCGCTGACAGTGGATGGCCGCAATAAACCAAACGTAAAGAGGGGTATATTGAGCGCAATAGAAACAAAACAAATAATGAGAATGTTTTTGGTCGAGCGAATCGTCTGCACTGTTACCAGTCCGGTACTTACTGCTCCGCCTCTACCAACATCGCCAATGGCACCGATCGAGTGTACCTGTGTACCGATATGTTTGTGTGTTCGCAAGACGACGATAAACATAATGACAGTTGCGACAATCAAGGCCAGACCAGGAATGGCGCATGCAAAAATGTATGATGAGACAATCAACCGCGATGCCTGTTTGTTGTTAACAGGTGTTCGGAACGTGCACGTGGCCATGTTCCATCCGGAATGCATCGAAAACGTTGCCGCTGCTAGCGAGGCACCAACGACCCAGTTGAAGACGATGATGATATAGCAGCGATTGCGGGTAAGGAGTTGCTCATAACGGAACGACTTCAATATGGCGGCCATTTTCGACAGGGCCACCCAGCTGATGCTGTGCACAGAGTTGTATCCGAACCACCGGTAACAGAACATTTGTATGTCAGGCAAATACCTGGTCGACAGTCGTTCGGATGGATTGGCACTCGAACACAATATGGTGCTGATTGGCAAGGCATGACACTGTATTCGTGATAGCGCGTTCATGATGTAGAGTAACCCCGACCACATCATGTAAAGTGTTATATTATGACACTGTATTCGTGATAGCGCGTTCTTGATGTAGAGTAGTGTTCACTTAGTTTAAAAGGACGTACTATATTCCTAGTTTTTCAATTTTTTATTAATATTACGTTTTAAAGATGATACCAGCTATGATGTAGGCACACTACCCGCCAAATTGTATTTAGGAAGTCCGTAACATCTGTACCAATTTGTAGGTTCGACCACGGGAACACAAAATTGTAAACAAAACATCATGTTTCAAAACATCAAATCAGCCACGCCCTTGATGTTCAACTTTCCCACATTCAACACACCAGACTTCCTATTACAAATTACTACGTCCCTTTAACATAACAACCTACATACTAACAAATATATTATCAATAATTATTACTATTTGCACAAAGACTGTAGCAACATAATTACGAAATAAATATATTCATGTGCACCCCCGACGTCACCTAATTTCTGTGCATATTGTAATAAAAAATGCGTTTGTTTTTACCCCGGTGTTTGTTATTGTATAACGGTATTTTGTATCGAACATTTTCGTTTGGGATTTCTCTCAATTGAAACTTGCTAATATTTTCAGAAGCCAGACGATCAGTAACCGACTTTAACCGGGTATGACTCGTGGTTGATTAGTCTCTACGCAAAAACTCTCGCATCGAAAAGAACATGCACGCGACCTTCTTCCGCACTGCCCGATGGAGTATAATGTACAGGAAACTGTTGATAAATGAATTACACCTGAAAACCCACACGGCGCTGAAACTAAAGACATCAGCAATTCGCTGATTGTGGATAGCGTGTCGCAACAAACCAAACGTAAATATCGGTGTAGTGAGCGCAATAGAAACGAAACAGATAATGAGAATGTTTTTGGCCGAGCGAATCGTCTTAACTGTTACCAGTCCGGTACTTACTGCTCCGCCGCGACCAACATCGCCAACGCCACCGATTGACTGTACCTGTGCGCCGATTTGTTTGTGTGTCCGGAAGACGACGATAAACATAATGACAGTTGCTACGATCAAGACTAGAGAAGGAATGGCGCCTGCGAAAATGTATGTTGAGAGAATCAACCGCGAAGCCTGTTTGTTGTTAGCAGGTGACCGAAACGTGCACGTGGACATGTTCCATCCGGAATTTATCGAGAACTTTGCCGCTGCTAGCGAGGCACCAACGACCCAGTTGAAGACGATGATGATGTAGCAGCGATTGCGGGTGAGGAGTTGCTCATAGCGGAACGACTTCAATATGGCGGCCATTTTCGACAGGGCCACCCAGGTGATGCTGTGCAGTGAGTTGAATGCGAACCACCAGTAGCAGAACATTTGTATTTCTGGCAAAAACCTGGTCGACAGTCGTACGGATGGAGTGACACTCGAACACAAGGCAGCGCTGATCGGCATGGCGGTGCACGCACCTGCCAAGTCGGACCCGCACAGCGAAATCATAAACAGCGCCGTGCGGTCTTCGCGCAGTGCCGGATACCGGACGAAGACTGCGATGACAAGAGCATTCATGATGATATTCAAGACGATCACCGCACTTATGATGACAAGTTTTACATCGCTGAACTCGTAAGCATCCATGACGAAATCTGTTGTATTGTTTAAAGTAAATTTTGCTTAATCAACGATACGGAGACTTATGTTACTAGAACAGCATGCAATCGTACGAGACAACTCGATCTAGTTGTCATACACCAGCTGCACGGAATTAATGTGTGCGTGTGTGATACCTACATAGTTCTCGTGATAGGTACAATCGACATGGTACGGAAAACCCATAGTTCCCCTCTGGCTACTGCATGTAGATTAATTGTTGTTCTGGAGAAGACACGCGGGTTGTCATATATCTTCTTCTCGGATTGAACGTTTCAGCTCATCTCATCAATTTTTTTGAGCGCAGTGTCATGTCGTCATAACAAACTGTTAATGAGAACTTGACCGCGCCTTCGTCAGTTTACACCTTGTAGTCGACGGGGCAAGAGACCCCCAGCGATGGTGGGTTTCATCGTTCTTCCGTACATTCGGCGTCGTTCGCAATGGCACGTACCTGTCTTCAGACAACTTCCGTTAGGAGAGAAAGTACATTAGTGAGTCTTTCCATTGTTCCCAGCGCTGTCGTAAGATTCAAAACAAGCAGTTGGTGGCGAGAACTTAATGCGTCATTATCACCGTGCAGTCGACATGACAGGAAAACATCGGGCGATTGATTGCGTTGTCCTGCTTATTAAAATGACAACATGCGGCGACAATCGGCATAGTCTCTGACGTCCTATACCATCGCAAAATGGTAAACCCTGGCCATTTGACAGAACACTAAGTATGGATGTGCATTAGTTTTGTATGGAGGGGTTATAAACTAGATACACGTATGATAAACAGATCGGATAGTAAGAAAATCAATCTTCTAGAAACATTTTGTTGGGGAAATGGACAAACCACTTGTTTAAGCATCACTTGAGGTTGCTGTATCATTTCTGCACACGTCTTGCATACCTTAGTTTAAAACAGAAGACCACGTGGGTTGAATATAGTAAAAGTGCTTCAACTACGAGGTTTGGTAGACGTCGTACTTCAATACATTTTGTAAGTCGTATGCTAGAGGCACTTGGTTGGGTTTGCTTATCTATTTCCGGACGTTGCAGCCTTGATGGATTGTCTATAGACAGCTCTTTCGTTTGCCAGTCTCCCCACTCGCCAGACGTCGGCTCCCATCCATTCCTCTATGTCCTTCCCCCATTGTCTCCCAGGTCTTCCTCTGCTTCTGCTGCCTTCCACTTGTCCTTTCATTATTAGTCTCTATAGAGACTGATGCCGTTTCACATGGCCGAAGTAACTTAGTTCCTGTTTCTTTACAAAGTTCAATAAAGTCCCGGGTATAGAAGAGGAACTAAAGCACTCAAAATACACATACAGGCTAAGTAAAGGATCAACATGCAACATTCGTTGGATCACATACACCTAAGACCAGCCAGTTGAAGGGAAAACGAAAACACACATCACAGTTTACAATCTTACGATTCGTAGATGTGTTGGACGAATTCGTTAGTGCAGCAACAATTTCACGTTCTGGCGGAGTTACATGCAAATATTCGAAACTCTTCCCATATTCGTTCATGCGCAGAGGGATACAAAATCAGAGTTCTATTTCAGTCCACGCACCCCCCTTTTCTACATGAAAGAAAGACCCCCACCCCAGCTAGTGTGCTACAATAATTCTAAAGTGGATTTGTTTTCGGTGAACAGATCATCCCTTCAATTTAGTGACGTGGACCAGGACTAGAGGCACGTATCGGATCGCTAAGAATCGGGTGTCGTTGTTGACATCATCAAGATATCGAAAGCCTCGAACAGGTGGGCCTGGTCCAATAACCTAAGATCACAGTTGTCACGAAAATCCAGATATATGTAGAGTCGCAGTCTAGATGAAGATCTAGTCCACAGCGAAACTATAACAGAAATGCCAAGACGACATATTGACGACAACATTACTCTTCCTCATTTCTAGCGATACTTCTCCAACCTGGTAGAACATTGCGACAAGTCATTGCGAACGATATGTTGCATCCCGAAGAGAAAATACGTGAACAATTGAATACATATTTTAAAAAAGGATTCCAAAGGCAGGCGGGTAAATTGTGCAGCTGTTGATAGTTGATTGTGAACGAAAGATCAGTCTACGTGAATTTCTTTGCTGATAGCTCTTGACTGTTCTAAAGTAATAGTCGACGAAATTATGACACCAGGTATCCCACTGGCGAAAGAATAAATTATTACTGCACGGAGCTGATGACTGGATCCTCAAGAAAAATTGAAACAAAGCTTGATTTACACCGGAAAGTTAAACATGTGTCTGAATATCTATTGGAACAACATGATGGTAAACGGAGGACTTCAGTGGAGACGAAGACAAACTAACAAACAAGACCCGTTTGAGACGCCATCAATTACCTGGTCACTGGTATCAATACACAGAAGAACCAGTGTACAGTGTCACCCAGTGGACTCGGACACCTACTCATGGAATAAAAACAGGGAGAAACATACACTAGTAGTCTGTAAAAACCTCGGTGTTGATGAGGTTGACCTTCCATCCCTGATGAACAACCGATAAATATGGAAACAGCTCGTCCGTGTTCCATTCCCGGCCAACCAACGATGGTGATGATGATGAATGATGGCAATGATGATACTAATGCTGATGGTGATGAATGATGATGGTGACGATGAATTATGATGATTACGTTGATGATGATGATGATTACGATGATGATGATGATGACGTGATGATGATGATGATGACGATGATGATGGTGTTGTGGTATTGTACTACGTCGTCTACCTATTTCAACCTAAAAACTGCTTGACGCTGAATCGCCGTTAACCATTAATATGATCATTGCCGCGTTGCGTAAGTTGTACACGTATACGTGTGTACTCTATAAGACTCAGTTCACGGTGTAACATTTGTTTGTGGTGAAAGACACCGACAAGGAAACTGCACTGCTCCACCGGTATGTGGGCTGCTTGCTGGAATATGCCAACACGAAGATGACCAACTGGAGTTTAGTTATTACACGTCAACAAATCTAAACAAAATAATTTATTAGAAATAAATACAATAATGAGTAATGCTCGTCAATGTAGGGACAACTCAAGTAACTCTCGTGAGTACTGCAGTACTGGCCCCGATGATTATTGGCAAACACAAAAACACGACACCGGCAGCGATGGTTGGCGACGGTTTCAAAACACTATCTGGATCTGGAATCAAGACATGTCGAGATAACACAAAAACACCCAGTGTTAGTAAACACGTTACCTCTATACATTATAGACCTGACACAGCTTTAAAGCACTACGCATGACGCAATCATATCCACTGTTACAGTAATTCGTAAAACTCATTCAAACGTGATGGCTGAGAGTTTAAGTTTCAAAATTAAAATATACTGAGTTGCTTACGGGAACAGATTACTATGGTTTGGAAAAGAAGGTACTTGTTTTACGTAAGAAGTAACAAGTCACGATTGGAGCATGCCAACCCTATACAACGCTGGTGACGTAAAACCAGCCACGCGTGAAATGATCGGCCATTCGTGACAGGCTTCACGTGACATGATATGTATCTCATGAACTGAATATTATTTATTATAATAGTCAGTTCGACAGGGGCGAGAAGTGATTGAAAGTACCGACTGGATGCCAAGTGTCGTGGACTTCAGGCGCATTTAGAAGGTATTTTTTAGAACAAATCCTCTCACTAGTCTAGTAATATCAGGTTATATTTACAACACATTTTCAGATGGCTAAATGTGTTAATCGTTCCACAGTTCCTGATGACACTATGCACTGGTCTGTAGCCTGAAGGTATTTAATACATACTTCCGACTTGTCTGTGAATACGGCTATATTAAAAAAGTAACATGATAATATTCATGATCACACGCACGCACGCACGCACGCACACACGCACACACAAGCGCGCGTACACACTCACATACACACACGCATATCAACATTGATTCATAAATTAGAATATTCCAGTCAGCACAATATCATACAATATTGAACTACGTATTGTTATCTACTTAACATGAATCGGCCTGGACGACATGTTTGTTGTACTCGCGGCATGGCGTCACACGGATATCCGGTTGTTAGTAGAGGCGCGCATGGGCGTGGCATTTCAAGAAGCAGGTCTATCCGTCAGGTAGTGTCGTAAAACAATACATAGCTTGTGATGGTACGAACATATGGTCTCTACCTACACGGAAAGGTGTAGAATACACCTTTATATTTCAGACACATAACAGAATACTTAACAATATTTTATTGTATTGGTGAACTGAAAACCCAGTGCATTTGAATGACAGTCCAAGTGCATTTAATTGACCGTTCCAGTGCATTTGTTTGACAGTCCCAATGCATTTAATTGACAGTTCCAGTGCATTTGTTTGACAGTTCCAGTGCATTTGATTGACAGTCCCTGTACATTTGATTGACAATCTTAGTACATTTGATTGATAGTCCCAGTGCATTTGATTGACATTCCGTGTCCATTTGATTGACAGTCCCAGTGCATTTGACATGGTGTGAAGGTAGAGAGTGGACGAGATCATAATCGATTTATTGAGTGTACAGCCATTGCTTTGTGTGTGTGTGTGCGTGTGCGTGCGTGCGTGCGTGCGTGCGGGTGTGTGTGTGTGTGTACGTGTGCATGCGTGTATGTGCGTGCATGTGTGTGTATCCGCGCGCTCGTGCGAATATGCGTGCGTGCGCGCGTGTGTGCGTATGTACGTACATCCATCCGTACATCCATCCGTGCCGTTTTTACCCCCGAAAGTGTCCTTTTGGTGCAAATTCCCTAGTGGAAATATTATATGGTAAATATAGTAACGGTATGCTGTACCTGCCAAATCGTACGGATTTTTGTGTACCTCCCAGTTACACGGAATACATGCAAATCTCCCGGATGTTCTGTGAAAGCATCCCTCCCCGTCTTCTAGACAGCGCGACACCACGGGTACGTGTTGAGACGTACTGAACCGCTGAATTTCTGACGAAAAATCTCTAGCAGCACCCTCCCCACCTTTCGATGTCACCATCGCTAGGGGATCACTTGACCCGTCGACCACAATGTGTAAACTGACGAAGGCGCGGTCAAGTTCTCGTTAACTGTTTGTTAGGAAGACATGACACTGCGCCCGAGGACAATGATCAGATGAGCTGAAACGTTCATTCCGAGAAGAAGATATATGAGAACCAGCGTGTCTTCTTCAGAACGTAAGCTTAAATGGGATCTCGAAGAATGGGGGTGTCGTTGTTGGCGTCAACAAGATAGTTAAAGCCTCGAGCAGGTCTGGCCTGGTCAAATAACCTAAGATCACAGTTGTCACATAAAACCAGATAACTGTTGAGTCTCAGTCTAGATGTCGATCTAGTCCACAGCGAAACCACAACAGGAAGGCAGAAGACGGACGGCCAAGAAGACATATTGACGTCAACACTACTCTCCCTCAAAAATGATTTCTAGCGAGGCTTCTCCAAACTTGCAGAACATTGCAGCAAAATATTGAGCACGCTATGTTGCATGCCAACGAGAAAGGTCGTGAACACATATTGAAAAGAAACTCTCGAACAAGACCAAACCATTACCAAACCTCGAGATTTACATATCCTGGTATTTTCCCTTTCCCCACTTTAGCTCCGGTAACCTACAGAGGAGTGTTTCATCCATTGTTAGCTCCATTTACTGTTGACCAAATGTAAATCCATACACCCTAAAACCTGGTTGTTGCAACAGATATGAAATTCCTGGATGGCTTGGAATTTCAGGTATGAAAACAGTAATTGACAATTGAGGCCATTTTGAAAATCCAAGGTGAATGTCTTATAGTACGACCAAAATACTTCTAAGTAGTAATGACTTTGGAGAATGTTTGTGGGTTCTATGTTCTATGTGTCTTACTAGTTTCGATATTAGACAAATTGTGAAATTATATGGTCGCCATATTAAAATCCAAAATAGACTCCATAAATCCATTTATAATAATATCAATACTGCGCAGAGTAGTTCTGGAGAATGTTTCGAGGTGTGACTTTATCTTAAAACAAAGTATTAGAATTTCAGATATAAACAATTATGATTTGTCATGGTCACCATGTTAAAACAGAGATGGACGCTGTAAACACTGAGGAAAATGTTGATAAGAGTAGAGTTGACGTTGGATGTTGATAAGAGTAGAGTTGACGTTGGATGTTGATAAGAGTAGAGTTGACGTTGGAGAATGTCTCCAAGTGTGTGTTGAAACACTTTTACTTTATTCAACCCACGTGGTCTTCTGTTTTAAACTAAGGTATGCAAAACGTTTGCAGAAATGATACAGCAACATGAAGTTATATTTTAAAAAGTGATTTGTAATTTTTCCCAAGAAAATGCTTCTAGAAGTTTGATTTTCTGAATATCCGATCTGTTTATCATTCATATATATATATATATATACATATATATATATATATATATATATATATATATATATAACTTGGGTTCAGATATATATATATACATATAAATAAATAAATATATATATATATATATACCTTAGCCCCATCCATACAGAGCTAATACACATCCATGCCTATCGTTCTATCCAAAGGCGTGGGTTGACCTGTAGAATTTTGCGATGGGATGCGATTTTTAATAATCAGGACAACGCCATCAAACGCCGAATGTTTTCCTGTCATGTCGACTGCACGGTGCTAATGATGTAGTATGTTCTCGGCACCAACTGCTTGTTTTGAACTCTTATAACAGCGCTGAGAACAATGGAAAGACACACTAATGTACGTTCTCTCCTAACGGAAGTTGTCTGAAGACAGGTACGTGCCATTTCGAACAACGCCGAATCTACCGGAGAAAGACGAAAGCCACCATCGCTGAGGGTCTCTTGCCCCGTCGACTACATGGTGTAAACTGTACATGGCGCGGTCAAGTTCAACTCGTTGACATAACACTGCCCCCGAGGACAATGATCAGAGGAGCTCAAATATTCACTCCGAGAAAGAAAAAAAAAGAAAAAACCCGTGTGTTCTTCCGAGCAACCATTGATCTTCAGACAGTAGCCAGAGGGGCACGGTGCGTTTTCCGTACCATGTCTATGGTAAGTGTCACGCTAATTGCTTACTATGGCTTACATCGACCAGGAGAACTATATAGGTATGACACATGCAAACATTCATTCCGAGCAGACGGTGTATGACAACTCGTTCGTGTTGTGTCGTATGATTGCATGCTGTCCTAGTAACACAAGTCTCCGTATCGTTGTTTAAGCACAATTAACTTTAAACAATACAAACGTTTTCGTCATGGATGCCTACGAGTTCAGCGATGTAAAACATGTCATCATAAGTGCGGTGATCATCTTGAATATCATCATGAACGCTCTCGTCATCGCCGTCGTCGTCCGGTATCCAGCACTGCGCGAAGACCGCACGGCGCTGTTTATGTTTTCGCTGTGCGTGTCCGACTTGGCAGGTGCGTGCACCGCCATGCCGATCAGCGCAGCCTTGTGTTCGAGTGCCACTCCATCCGTACGACTGTCGACCAGGTATTTGCTTGAAATACAAATGTTCTGTTACTGGTGGTTCGCATTCAACTCACTGCACAGCATCAGCTGGGTGGCCCTGTCGAAAATGGCCGCCATATTGAAGTCGTTCCGCTATGAGCAACTGCTCACCCGCAATCGCTGCTACATCATCATCGTCTTCAACTGGGTCGTTGGTGCCTTGCTAGCAGCGGCAAAGTGATCGATAGATTCCGGATGGAGCATGTCCACGTGTACGTTTCGGTCACCTGCTAACAACAAACATGCGTCTCGGTTGATTCTCTCAACATACATTTTAGTAGGCGTCATTCCTTCTCTAGCCTTGATCGTCGCAACCGTTATTATGTTTATTGTCGTCTTGGAAACACACAATCAGATCGGCGCACAGGTACAGTCGATCGGTACCATTGGCAATGTTGGTAGCGGCGGAACAGTAAGTACCGGACTGGTAACAGTAACAGTGCAGGCGATTCGCTCGGCCAAAAACATTCTCATTATCTGTTTCGTTTCTATTGCGCTCACTACACCCGTCTTTACGCATGGTTTTTTGCGACACGCTATCCATAGTCAGCGAATTGCTGATGTATTTAGCTTCAACGCTGTGTGGATTTTTAAGTGTAATTCATTCATCAACAGTTTCCTATATATTATACTACATCGTGCAGTGCGGAAGAAGGTCGTGTGCATGTTCTTTTCGATGCGAGCGTTTTTGGGTAGAGACTAATCAACCACGAGTCATACGCGGTTAATGTCGTCTACTGTCTTGATCGTATGGCTTCTGAAAATATTAACACATTTCAATTGAGAGAAATCCGAAACGAATTTTTGTTAAATAAAATACCGTTATACAACAACAAACACCGAGGTAAAACAAACGAATTTAATATTACAATTTGGAAAGAAATTATCGCAGGTGACGTCCGGGGTGGATGGATTCAGAAACTTTCATTTTTCATATCCAAGATGTTTAATTTACCTGGTAGAGGCTTTCGCCAATGTATCACGTCGACTTCATCAGTACACGTGAGGTAGTCCGTAATTGCCCTCGTCTCTGTTGATGGGTGTTCTTATTTTCCTGATCCAGATGGCTTCTTTGATATACGCCGGATTCTTCTGTTGGGTGCTTGTCTACAATTTTCACTCCCTCCCAGTCTATGATGTGGTTTTCAGTTGTATATGTAAGGGCGGATTTACGAACTATCCTGAAGAATTATCAGTAATAATATGTTGCTATGGTCATTGTGCAATTAGCAATTGATAGTATATGTGTTAGTATGTAGGATGTTATGTTAAAGGGACGAAGTCTGGTCATCTACCAGGAATTAGCGGGCGGAGTAATTTGTAATGGGAAGTCTGCTGTGTTGAAAGCGGGAAAGTTGAACATCAAAGGTATAGCAGTTAACTTTGGCCGATTTGATATTTCGAAACTTGATGTTTTGTTTACAATTTGAACATGTTCACGTGGTCGAACCTACAAATTGGTACCGATGTTACGGACATACTAAACACAATTTGGCGGGTAGTGTGCCTACATCATAGCTGGTATCATCTTTAAAACGTAATATTAATTAATAATTGAAAAACTAGGAATATAGTACCTCCTTTTAAACTAAGTGAACACCACTCTACAGTAGTGACATTGTGATTAAGAACACACTATACAAACTCCATGTGTACAGTTGCATGCTAAATCATGTTTTAATACGTTTTCCTAAATAAATTACTTGTTTTCGATGAAGAATAATGGTATTATCTATAAAAAATATATATTACGTGTCGTGCGTCATCAAGGTATGTTCATTTCTTAGCTCACACTTTGCCTAGTTCCAATCCCCGGACACATATAAAAGTTAGCATAGTCAAAGATAACTGATCAATGTTACTGATTATGTTTCAGTTATACTTCCAAACACGTTTCTGCAAGAGCTGCAGTAATTAAAAATAGGTCTTTCCATGATACCACACGGAGCTAAAATTATCACCAAAGTATCCATGACGAGAACAAAACGTTTCTTATCTTATACCTCTTGATTCTTATTAAATGGCATATATTCTAGATGATTAAATACAAATACATTTCTGTTTATTTGTAATTTAAAATGCTCAAATTGTATGTAGTATAGTACTTTTTCGTCGACGACGCTGGACACGCGATGGAAATCAATGTTGACTTCAAGTAGCTGTCATAACAAACGTAACTCATATTACATTGAACTATTTATAGAAAATATGCGTCTTTATATGTACAATAAGAAAATATAACTTAATTGTTTAGAATCAAACATTTAGTTTTGGACCTGCAAAATCCCATTTGTACACTTTTTGAGACATTGGCCTTAATGTTTATTGTCTTAGTGGTAATGGAAATATACAGGGAGATGTAGTATAATAAGAATTCGAGCAGTTGGGATTTTTAGTCCATTTAAAGTGTTTAATTGTCTTTTAGACACATTTTATTTTTTAATTGACTAATTGTATAAAATGTACTTCATTTTATCTTCTACCTGCCTATGAGCAGGTTTTTGTTAGAAAGGTTCGACCACGTGAACATGTTCAAATAATATACTAAATATCTAGTTTTAAAACATCGAATCGGACAGAGTTAATTTCTATACCTGTCATGTTGAACTTTCCCACTTTCAACACAGCGGACTTCCTAATACAAATTACTCCGCCCAGCTAATTCCTGGTAGACGACCAGACTACGCCCCTTTAACACAACAACCCACATACTAACAAATATATTATAAATTGCTAATTGCACAAAGACGACCATAGCAACATGAATTTGAAATAAATATATTCATGTGCACCCCCGACGTCATCTGCAATAATTTGTTTGCATATTGTTTTGCTAAATTCGTTTGTTTTTACTCTGAGGTTTGTTGTTGTATAATGGCATTTTATTTCGAATGTTTTCGTTTGGAATTGCTCTTAATTGAAACGTGTTAATATTTTCAGAAGCCATACCATCACAACAGTAGATAACTTTAACCGGGTATGACTCGTGGTTGATTAGTCTCTACGCAAACAAACTCTGGCAACATGCAGCGCGACCTTTTTCCGCATTGCGCGATGAAGCATAATGGGGAGGGTCCGTATATAATCATGGTACCTACCGTTATTTACTAAGTGTTTTTTTACTTACGTTTTGAAAACTACATAGTGAAAATAAGAAAACGAGCCATTTTCCTATTTTCGTTTAGTAATGTTGAAATGGGTAAACGGTAAAACAGCAATCAAACCATTTTCCCATTTCCAATTTTGGAAAATGAAAATAGATAAACAATAAAAATGTTAGTCAACCGTTTTCCGATTTATGTTTGCTCACCACAAAAACAAAAACGAAATACGGAGTGCTGCGCTATTTCGCAAGCGCAATGGAAGTGGGCGTTTCGCAACAGCGACAAATAATTTGTAATCCTAAGCCACCGGGCGCGGCGCTGTAGAGAAATGGACTCGTCGCAAGGAATTTGAACTACTGCCTACTAAGAAAGTAACCCGTGGACTCCACCAGTGACAGTGTCATAGATTTCGTCGGTCAAATATAACACCCATTACACCTCCACTGAACTGTCTTCAGTGTTATGAATTCATGATACATTAAATATAGTATAGAAAGGGGGAATTGATTTTAGGTGAAAGTATATAGTAACAAAATATAAAGTATGACTCACCATCAGCATGTCCAACTTGGATTCCACGACCGTCCCCTTCCGGCTGGCACAACATCTGCTGGCGATGTGCCGCTTCAAGTTGTCTCGACGCATGACATTGGTCTTACAGGACGGGCAGGCGAAGGACGCCCGCGATGATGGTAGTTGTCTCGCAGTTCGTAGGGCCTCCTCATCGGCAGCGAAGGTTCGAAACATGATATACATGTCAGAGGTCACGTAACCGTGTCGTTCGCATTACAAATGTCCCCTATCGACGACAATCGTACGCTTCTTGCAGTATCTGCACCCGATGTAGAAGGGAGTATGCTGGCGTACTTTGTCTATAAGGAGACCTTTGACCTTGATAACAGCGTCGGCGCTTACCATCCCATCTAGAGTTGCCACGTCCACGACCTCTGGTTTCCACCGCAGGGAAGGGCTCGTCAACTCTTCCTCATCGCTCGAGTATGATGCAGCGCAAGGACAGTAATATGGTATCTTCAACATGCTGTTGTTAGCCATGATGTCGTCGTGATACGAATGACGATCCGACTGGCTGAGCGCCGCGCTTATGTAAGTTTCTGAGAAAGGTCACGTGGGCGTGCCGAATGAGCACGGACCTCAGAGTAGAAAGTACACGCACGGACGGTAGAGTAGATCAGCCTTACACAGCGAATATCACTTCAAAACAGTTTGCATACAGTCAACCAACTGAATTAAGTCCAACTATCCCATGTAAAGACAATAGGTACCTCGTCGAGTTTTCCTTATGATGATGATGATGAAGGACGCACGAGTTCCCGTCGTAGTTCGTGCTTTATCTGCAACAGAGTGTTCTTGACGAGGACGGAGCACCGGAGGCAAGACTCCGGGTCGTATGTCTTGCGCATCTCGCGCAATTTCTGGACTGACAACCTCAAGATGCGTCGTTTCACCTTACGCTGCTTGGGTGTGTTCAGCGTCGGAGACAATCGCTTGGCGGGGTGATAGTCACACAGATCGGTCGCCGGGTGTCGTCGCATGTTGCTTCCCGCAACATATCGGACATTGTGGGTAGATTAAATGGAACCCATTTTCAAAATGTAAGACGTAATGATCACAAAAGCAGACGCAGGCCTTTTGTAAAAGTTCGACAGAACATAAGGGTCATGTGAGCGTGTCGAAAGGTCACGTGGGCGTGCCGAATAAAAAGGAACCTCAGAGTAGAAAATACACGTGCGGACTGCAGAGTAGAAAGTACACGAAAGGACTGTAGAGTAGATCAGACTTGCACAGCGAATACCAGTTCAAACCAGGTTCAAACCAGGCAATCAACTGAGATGAGTGCAAATGTCCGATGTAAAACGATAGCATTGGTAAATATTAAAAGATAGGGAGATCTTGATTTTGTTGATAAAGATGTCTCAAAGAATGATACATGTTCAGGAATCATGTCACGTGTGCTATTACTAACAGTCATAGGTAAGCAAAAATTGATAAAAACCTCGTTGTTAATACTGGAACCAGTCGACATATGCTAGTAATAAAAGACGTAAACTAACAAACACCTCTTTGTTATTACAGGAAGCAGTCGACGCAGGCTGGTAATAAGAGACATAGGTAGACAACAATTTATAAACAGGGTGGTGGGAAGGTCGTAGACCTGTATGGTAACCAGAAATGACATAATTTCATCTATTTTGTCTAGTTCTGTACCTATTCGTCAGGATTGGACCAATTTTACAGTTGTAAATGTGTAGACTAGGGAGGCGCTGTACTTGAAAAATGGTCCACCACCTATGAAACATAAGAAAAAACACCATTGCGCATGCATAGTAAAAAGAGTAAAAAGAAATAAGACGCACGAATTTAACCAGTACTGTTTCACCAACTATCCTTCAAGGGGTGCTTTTAGTTCATGACCTATCCGCCAGATGATGCCACTTGAATTTTGACCTTAATCTAGATATTTGGCCCCTGATCTTTGACATTTACCTACATATTTGACCTTGACATTTGACCTTCCTCTTTCTCTGCTCATAATCATTCGGTGCATTGCATTCTCGATCACAGCATACACCACTAAGAGCGATTTCGGGTAAAAAGGCGGCAATTTTCGACAGGGCCACTAAGCAGTGAGTTGATTGCGAACCACCAGTAGCAGAACATTTGTATTTCGGGCAAATACCTCGTCGACAGTCATACGGATGGAGCGGCACTCGAACATAAGACGGCACTGATCGACATAGCGGTGCACCCACCTGCTAAGCCGGACACGCACAGCGAAAACACAAACCGTGCCATGCGGTCTTCGCGCAGTGCGGGATACCGGATAAAGACGGCGATGACGAGAGCATTCATTATAATATTCAAGTCGATCACCGCTCTTATGATGACAGGTTTCACATCGCTGAACTCGTAGGCATCCATGACGAAAACGTCTGTATTCTTTAAAGTAAATTTAGTTTAAACATCGATACGGTGACTTACGTTACTAGAACAGCATGCAATCATACGACACAATACGAACGAATTGTAATACACCGTATGCCTGGAATGAATATGTGCATATATGAAACCTATAAAGTTCTCCTACTCAGTGTAAGCCGTAATACGCAATTAGCATGACAGGTACCATAGACATGGTACGGAAAACGCACCGTGCGCCCCTGGCTAATGTCTGTAGATCAATGTTTGTTCTGAAGAACACACGGAGGTTCTCATATATTTTCTTCTCGGAGTGAACATTTGAACTCATCTGATCATTGTCCTCGGGCTCAGTGTCATGTCGTCCTAACAAACAGTTAACGAGTTGAACTTGACCGCGCCATCTACAGTTTACACCATGTAGTCGACGGGGCAAGAGACCCCAGCGATGGTGGCTTTCCTCTTTCTCCAGTAGATTCGGCGTTGTTCGCAATGGCACGTACCTGTCTTCAGTCAAGTTCCGTTTCGAGAGAACGCGCATTAGTGAGTACTTCCATTGTTATCAGCGCTGTCGCAAGAGTTCAAAATAAGCAGTTGATGGTGAGAACCTTATTACGTAAATGTCACCGTGCAGTCGACATGACAAGAAAACATCCGGCGATTGCTGGCGTTGTCCTGCTTATTAAAATGGAAGTCACATCCCTTCAATACATTTTCTGAATGTCCTAGGCAAGCATATATGACTGTTGTCTGCATGGGTTGAACATAACATGATCGGCACAGGCGCTGCAGAACACGAAGACACATACCACAGATTATGTTGATGATGAAGATGATGAAGATGATGAAGATAATGATGATGATGAAGATGATGAAGATGATGAAGACGATGGAGACGATGGAGACGATGGAGATGATGAAGATGATGAAGATGATGGAGATGATGAAGATGATGAAGATGATGAAGATGATGTGGTATTGTAGTACGTCGTCTACCTATTTAAACCTTATATTGCTTGACGCCGAATCGCAATCTATAGGACCTAGTTGATTATGTAACATTTGTTTTTGTGGGGAAGACACCGAAAAGGAAACTACACTGCCCCACCGGTATGTGGGCTGCGTCAGCAACGTGCAAACACGAAGACGACCAACTGGAGTTTGGTTATTACACGTTAGAAATTGTAAACTGAATAATGTATTAGAATTAAGTGCCCTAATGAGTAATGCTCGTCAATGTAGGGACAACTCCAGTACCTCTCCAATCGGGTGTTGTGAGTATTGCAGTACTGGCCCCGATAATTACTGGCAGACACAAACAAATACGACATCGGCACCGATAGTTGGCGACGGCTTTCAAAACACTATATGGACCTGGAATTGTTGAGATAACACAAAAACACCCAGTGTTGGTAAACACGTTACCTCCACGTAGACCTGATACAGCTTTAAATCACTACGCGTGACGCAATCATATCCTCTGCTAC
This sequence comes from Escarpia spicata, assembly GCA_963995525.1. Taxonomy (NCBI): domain Eukaryota; kingdom Metazoa; phylum Annelida; class Polychaeta; order Sabellida; family Siboglinidae; genus Escarpia; species Escarpia spicata. Next base: position 45,522,653 of record OZ023207.1, read on the forward strand.
GTGATCGCTCAGAGTTTAATTTCCAAATTAAAACATACTGATATGAGTTGCTTACAGGAACAGTTTAGTACGGAAAAGAAGGTACCTGTTTTAAGTAAGAAGTATACAAGTCATGATTGCACCATGCCGACTCAGTACAACGTTGGTGACGTAAAGCAAGCCATGCGTGAAGTGATCGGCTATTCGTGAAGGCTTCCCGGAACATGATAATTATATCTCATGATCCGAATATTACATATTATAATAGCTAGTTTGACAGGCGCGAGAAGTGATTGAAAGTGCCGACTAGACGTAAAGAGTCGTGGACTAGAGGCACGATTTGAAGGTTTGTTTCTAGAACAAATCCTCTCACTTGTCTAGTATGTGATATTCTACTATCCACAGTACAAACCACGCGCACACACGGTACGCATGTATGTTCACACCCACAATGTGTGTTTGTGTGTGCATGTGTTTGTGTGTGTGTGTGTGTGTGTGTGTGTGTGTGTGTGTGTGTGTGTGTGTGTGTGTGCGTGTGTGTGCGTGGGTATGTGAGTGCGTGAGTGTGTGTATGCGTGTATGCGTGTGTGTGTGTATGTGTGCGTGCGTGTGTGTGTGCGTGCGTGCGTGCGTGTGTGCGTGTGCGTGTGTGTGTATGTGTGTGTGTGCTCTCAACATTGGGGACTGTGTATCGCTTGTGACTGGGAGATCACGGTTGGAAAAGAACGACTGAAGCTACATGCATCTTGGCAGTGACCACTCTCATTCAGTGCCAGCTGAGAAAAGTCGGTTGTGCGATAATGTTCTGAAAAAAGGCTAACTAGTTGAATGAGAACTTTTAAGACCATAACATTGTAACCACAACATATACAGACTAGTCAGTTAATAGAACGTTGCCAAGTACTGGAAACAACTAGATCTAAATCTATATGTCCTACAATACATTTCGCGAGCATGTTTGTTGTGTCCGTTTCTTATGTTATCGCTAATCCGTTTTCAATAGTTTGCCAGTAGAAACGGTTCATGTTCTGCCCAGTATTATGTTCTCCTTACAACTACAAAGAGAGATTTGTAATAAGTTGCATAATTTCTTTGTGATTGCATGCTTCTGAGTGATAAACGTTCTGTATAATAATTTTATTTCCCTTCACCTACCCTTTCTCATTGGATTAATTTATGTGTCATAATGGTAAAAAGTGGAGTGTCTCCCATACATGTATTTAATCACTCATAGAAATTAGTGCACAGATTCTCAGACCCATTTTCATTAATTGACGGATCTGCTGGGTCATGATTGCCTACGTCACAATCACAATATTAGACGCATAACCTCCGTGTGTTTGCCAACAATGTTGATAATGGTAATATCTATTATATGCGACGTATGAATGGTTATTTCACATGTTTACTTCACATTTCTGTTGAGTTAAAGTTCTTTTGTTGTGGAAACATTTAAACAGGGACGTTTATTATTATAATGTGGGTAATAATTTCAAACAAGTGTAACTTTGTGTCGCGTTCTATCTGCGGAAGTAGACGCCAGTAAAATTAATATCTGCCGAGAAAGGTTGTGATGCGCTTTGCCACTGAGGGTACGCTCTGCCCCACACTACCCTACCTATTTAAACGCATAGGCATAGACCGTATCCAGAGGACCTACACTGACTACCGCGATACTACACATAGATTGGATAATTATGTTACATCTCATTACGCTTGATCGTCTTTCGTCAAACGCACGTCTTTTTAAATGGTGTAGACATATATAACTTCACTTTCGTCTCACTGCGTAATGGATATCATATTGCCGCATTTGCGTAAGATATGCTGGTTTCATCATACATCAAACGTATGTACGTCTGTACATTATGTACGTATATGCGTGTGTACGTGTGTACGCGTGTACGTGTGTACGTGTGTACGCGTGTACGCGTGTTCGCGTGTACGCGTGGACGCGTGTACGTGTGTACGTGTGTACGTATGTACGCATGTACGCATGTACGTATATACGTATGTATGTATGTATGTATGTAAGTATGTATGTATGTATGCGGGTACGTTTACGTTTCCCTATTATACGACTTGAAAACGTCAGGCGCCGAACATTCAGGGATTAATCTATGACCTTACAAATAAGAAGTAAGACCTATATCTTTTATATACTCAATATATGTCAAAATTTTCACGTTTTAAGGGTTAATCAGTTGTTGTAAAACATATTGTGCCTGTAATACGTAAAACGTAGCTTGACCACCGAAGGAACAACGCGCGCGAGGCAAATACTTC